>CAKNXH010000979.1:138085-161602 GCA_932178445.1 Andricus quercusramuli
TTTTTTTTTTTTTTTTCGACTTGAACTCAACTGCGTCAGTTCGGAAAAAACCCCGACTCGATTCGAACAATGCGCAGGTCTAGTAGTAATCCTGGGCTGCCAATATTCATTTGCAAATGTGGATTGGGTGAAGATTTTAGTTTCTAGATGTTCCATAAGGATGTTGGCTATTATAGGTAAAATTGGAGACCCCATTGCTGGTCCTGAGGTTTGTTCGTAGCATTGGTTATTGAAAGAGAAGTAAGTATTATTGAGATAGTGTTCCGCCAAAGGTATGAGATCGGAGGGGAGAGTATCCTGGCGGAAAAAAAGGAGAGGGTCGGAGAGGAAGTACTGTTCCGATCCTTCCCGATTTCTATGTGAACTTTGCTTCCGTTTCTTTCCGAACGCTTTCTCTTCCCGAAGGTTTCCCAGATAACAAACGTGCCTGGACCATAACCCGACCGATGGGCGTCGAACCGCATGCTTGCAATAAGGCATCGCATGGTCGGTAAAATGTGCAGCAGACCGCCGTGCGTGCACAATGGTTCGCCCTCTGCCAGCACGCCTGTTGGCGTGAGAGGACCGTTAGCAGCACGATGGGCAGGGAATGATATGCCTGCCTTGAAGCAATGTTTAGTCAGATCTAAGGGCAGCCATCTAATATGGGCCGAGTTCGAGCGTAGAAACGATTTTTTTTGGTCTCGAGATTTTTTTAAAACAAATGGCTAATTGTCGTTAATATAAGGGTGTTTTGACGATCGGGCCTTCGTTCAAGGCGAAATACATTTTTTCGTGAGAGAATTTCAGGTAAGTCTAACTTTTCTATTCCTATTTTCGTATTTTGTTGTTGTAATAATTGCAAATTTGGGTAATTGCATGATTTTCGAATGGCTTTTTTATGGGTTAGATTTCCTAACCATTTTAACATTTTCCTCATAATACTAAAGACTTTTTGCAGGAATGAATGACAGGAAGGTTCAACTTGGAGTTTCTCAATTGCTTAGTTTAGAAGCAAATGTCAGTGTAGCGTTTTCAGTATATGTTTGTACGAGTTCTCCAAAGAGAAGGGAAATTCAATACCGTATGTACAAATCCCTAACTAAATCCATTTACTTCAATACTAAAATGATTGAGGCACTGAAAATGATAACTAGGAAAACCCCAAAAGTGAAAGAGTTCAGGTTAAACAAAAAAAAAATGTTTCCTGTGATAGGATTCAAAAAAGAAAATTCTGAAAAAATCATAGAAACTAGAGAGGATCGTAAAAAAATATTCCTAACCTCAGTCTATCTGAAATCTTTGTGAAATAATTGAAGCCTTTGTGAAATCTTTTTAATCTATCCGAAATCTTTGCGATATATTTGAAATCTTCGTAAAATCTTCGAAATCTTTGGGAAATCATTATAATTTTTCTAAAATATTTGGAAGTATTTGCGAAATATTTGAAATATTGTTGAAATATTTAACATTTTTGGAAAATCATTGAAAAATCTTTGCGCAATCTTTGAAATCTATCTAAAATCTTTGCGAAATATTTGGAATCTTTGTGAAATCATGGAGATATTTGTGAAATCTTTTTAATCTGTCCGAAATCTTAGCGAAATATTTGAAATCTTTGTAAAATCTTCGAAATCTTTGGAAAACCATTGTAATTTTTCTGAAATATTTGGAAGTTTTTGCGAAACATTCGAAATATTTTTGAAATCATTGAAATATTTGGAGAATCATGAAAATCCTTGTGCAATCTTTGAAATCTGTCTAAAATCTTTGCGAAAATTCGTCTCTTTGGTTGAACATGACTTTTATAACTGAAAATTTAACAATCACCTTCTTCAGCTGAAAATTCATGCATTTTGCTTTAAAGATTTCTTTTGTTGGTAGAAATTAATCTTCTTTGTTGAAAATTCATCTTTTCGGTTGAAAACCTATCTTTTTGGTTGAAAATTAATCTTCTTGTTTGAAAATTCATCTTATTGATTGAAATTTAAACTTTTTGTTGAAAATTTATCTTTGTGATTTGAAAATAATCTATTTTACTTCATGATTCATAATTTTAGTTGAAAATTCATGTATTTTGTTTAGAAATGGTGTTTTTTTAAAATAAAAATAGAATCTTTTTGTCCGGAAATGATCTTTTTGTTTAAAAATTAATCTTTTGATTGAAAATTCAAACTATGTTGAAAAATGATCCTTTTTAATTTAAAATTCATATATTTGTTTGAGAATTCATGCAAGTCTTTTTTGGTACAAAAATAAGCTTATTGGATGAAAATACAACTATTGGGTTAAAAATCATCTTTCTTGTTGAAAATGCAATATTTTCACTTTAAAGGTTAGGAATTTGAAGCTTCTTGAATTGAATTTAATAATACCCACATTAATTTTACCTAAATATGCACAGAATTTAAAGTATTAGAATTAGACGATAAATTAAAAATTTCTGTGAATTATTATTCAAATTCATAAACTTTAGAGATAAATTTGAGAAATAATTAATTATGTTTTTAGTATTAGTTAATTATCTAATTAATCGATGGTGCTAATATATTTGAAAATATCTTATAATAAAATTTGTCCAATCTTTCTAAATTGAACATATTAATTAAATTCCTAGAAATTAATAAAAGCAAAGATTTATAATCAACTTGTGAAACTGTATACTTATTCCAAGTCGATTGCTTTGAAAATTGCAAAATATTTGGAAGGCTCTATACTATGCAAAATTATACCTGGAAAAATTTGAGATTCCTGGAAAAACCTGGAACTGACAGCGAATTTTTTGTAGGATTTGAGTAGATACCCTGTAAATGATCAAGATGCTTTGATTTTGCAGTCTGCTAAATATGTATAGAAGTATCGCACGAGAACTCGGGTTCCTTTCGAGAGTAGTTTCTAAAATAAACAAAAAGGGAGGAAAGTTTTCTTGAAGAATCACGCTATTTTCATAGAATTGATATTCCATTTGTTGGCTCTAAAGAAAATTTATCTTGAAAAATAAAATCATCATCTGTGAAGACTTCAGCGTAAAACCTACTCTTAAGACCATGTAAAGATAACTTTATAAGGAACCCGAATTCTCTTATGAAGCAGTATGTCAGTATTACATCAGTACCTCCATGTACAAATTCGCGTTATCGCTCTAAGCTCACTTAAATGCTCAAAGGACATTTCATTGAATTTTGGTAAACTTTTTAACAGTATTTTTACATTCTTATCCTAATGAGAAGGTATTGGCTTTATGTAAAATTTGACTTAGTCGGTTTTCATCAAATATCCAAGTTGGATTGGGCTTTGGCACACTTTTTTAAGGCCTAAAAGAAAAGAACAAGTTCCTTAGCCAACCATTTTCGATACAAATTCAAACAATTTTCTATCTGTACACTTATATAATTTATTAATCTCATTAAATTTTTTAGCATGACCACTTGCTTCGCTCAAGGAATTCGGGGTGGTGACAGTAGCACTGACTGTGGTATTGTTTATCTCCGGAACCAATTCTTTTCTATTTTCTTAACGATTGCCACTTGTATTGTGTTCCATGCAGGCGAACATATTTTCCATTTTTTTAATTCCTCATAATGCGATCAATAGACACACCTCTCACGGTTATTTTTAACTCCATACTTACATGCTATATTTCCGATTAATTTAATTCTTCCTAATCCGTCCACAACATGTGTGTGCTTACATGGTTTCTATTCCTGCGTGTGCAACATAAGTTCGGAAATTTCAATTTTGTTGTCATGGTTATTTTTAATTCCATTCTGACATGCTTCATTCTCGATTATTTTAATTCCTTATAATCTGTCCACAAAATATCTGCACTTGCATAGTTTCTATTCCTTTTTGTGGAATACAAGTTTGGAAATTTCCATTTTTTTGTCTACCATAACGGTGGAGTGATTTTAATAATAATATTTCATATTGTCTTAACTTTTCATCCTTTATCTATACCCTTTTCTACTTACCACTTTTTTCTGTATTTGACTTTGAATTTATGGTGTAGGTTAAATTTTTGCAAGTTGGCCACTAAACATCTCCTCTCTCCTCTCCTCTCTTAATCCCTGAAAACGATTTCAAATGTTCAGCAGTCAAGTTGCGAAAATTCAACCAAAACCTAAAATTTAAAGTAAAAAAAAATGGTAAGCAGAAAATTTAAAAAATTTGGATTTCGACTATGCTGGACCAATATTACTACAATGTTATGTATCGTTTTTTTTACTATGTATACTTTTTGTGTGTGGCTGTGCAATCCATGCAAATTTGCACAACAGTAGTGCGTGTTCCAAGACAGATTTCATATGAAATCACTCAAAATATGTTTCTGTTCGATAAATTAATAAAAAAATGTTCATATAATTCTCCCAAATACAATACTTATTTATTTAAAAAGTGCATTTATTTCAGTTGCGCCTTAAAAGTGACATTATTCTATTCCTTTCTATTCTTTCTATGACATTTCTCCACTCTTTAATTCCTTCCAATACGCTTCCATTAAATTTACCTGAGTGGATGATTATCTGATAGATAATTATATTTTATAAATTATATTATATATTATATTATATATTATATAGATAAGATATTATTATCTGAGAATGCTATTTTTATCTAGGTCCTTTAAATTAAATGCAGAAAGGAAATTTCCCAAAATTTAAATTCCGAATTAACTATTGATTTTAATTATTTTTATCAAAATGCTCTAACGTGTATAACTTGCCGTTGCGCGGCAAGGAAATTTACAAAACGATGAAATCGATCCTGACTCAATGAAACGAAATCATAAAACAAAATTTTTAATCCTAAGCGAGGTTTTACCTGATCCGATTTGTGTCGTAAGTTGCAAATATTCAGGCTTTATTGTTATTCTGATGTTTTTCGAGTCATAATTAGTTTGATAAAGAATTTTATTCTAAATGTGAATAGCTCAGGTCCCTCTTAAACTTTAAACCTGCTTATGGATAAATAGTTAGTCGTGACTAATAAATTGTTGTTCCTGAAATGAACACAACTACTTATTCCAATACAAATACACAATGATACCAATGTTCGGAGTAAATTAATTCCAAATCAATATTTCAGGTTATAGAGCTCAACCTTTAATCCGTATTTTCTCGTAATTCATAACTCTTATCTCTATGTGAATATGGGTTCAAAAATCTAACACATTCAAAACTGAGTTTTAATTATTAATCAGACACTGTTGGGCGCCATTTTGTGTACATTTATTCAAAAAATTTAAACGTGCAATTTATAGATTCACCTTATTCAAAATCTGATTCCACTCTAAATTCACAGCAATAATATCAATTAAAATAAGTTCAATCAAGTAATAATCACAATTTAACTTCTCATTCACTAGGGAGGGGTTTGTATGATCAATAACTACAAGACCTAGTTATTTTCGTCTATATAGACAAAAACAATGTTACATTTATTCAGGGATGAAAAAAATTGAAATAAGTAAATGAATAGTTGAGAATACATAATAAATTTGATTAGTAAAGCCTACAATGTTACCAACTTATTAAAACCTAACCCCAATTATGAAGATTTTATATAAATCTGACCACGTTTCAGATTTTTATCAGAACCTGAGACCGTGATTATACCTTATTTTAGATCACAGAAATTGATAGGAAACTATTTAATCGGAAAATCAGAAATGTTTCACCTCGATAAAATTAATTCTTCCTTTATAATAATGAATTGATGGTTAGGGTTGTAAAAGCAAATCCCCATAAGGAACAGCTCCACGCGTTCCTAAATCACCAAAAGGAGGTACTGTGCCCCGTTATGGATGAGGCAGGGAGGAATAGGATTTCTCAGGCCTTTTCGGCGAGTTCAGAAAATATGGGTAATTGTCAAATTGAAGGCAAACTTGAAGTCCCAGTAATATAACATTAACTTAGAAGCTCGTGCCGATTTTTTTAAAATTTTAATAAACACTTATTATCATCCTCTACACAATGAGCAGTTCCTTTTTTTCATTTCTGTTCCTATTTACTTTAATTTAATATAAGAACACCCGAAACGTCATTACCGTACGGCGTCCCAGCCTCACTTTGCACAAGGATAAACTGATTTTCTCCGTTTTTTTAGACTGTAACCTGAAAAACGCTTAACGTATCAAGTTTGTAAACTTCACATGAACATAAATTTAATGTATGCACATTTTTTTAATTCAAATAAATAATATTTTAAAAGCCTTGATGTCTGTCCCTCAATTTTTTCCATTTCAGAAGTCATTACCGTACGTCTGTTTTTCTAGTAAAATAATAAATACAAAAATATTAGGCGTATTGTTTAATACAAGTTTTTATAAAATTGAGCTTAAAATATTAACTCTCTTTTCTGTGAATCCGATATTAAAACTGAAAAGTGCATCTTGACAACAAAAACATCATTACCGTACGTGCGTTAAAAACCATTTTCCGAGTGAAAAAAATTTATGAAAACAATTCCGTTACTTGCTTGGTGGTGTTTTCTTTCATAAGTAGGTGACTTTTGATAATTAAAATTTGTTATTTTTTTATAAACAATAAAAAAGGTTAAACTTTAACATTTTTCTCGCATCATTACCGTACGGTACAATAGAACAGCGTACGACTGATTATATGCGCGTGCCCATGGATTCATTATTATTTCTTATTTCCATAACTGCCCCTTTTGGATTTAAAATAGTTACATGTGATAAGATCAATTTCCGTTATGAAATATTTAATTCCTAATAATAATATGATTGCCACTGTAGGTGCTGAAATTTGCCTATAATTTGACAATTACCCATACACGAAAATGTACTCCCCAACCATAAATAAAAATTAATAAATACAGATTCGGTTAATATGATAAAGGGCACTCAGAGTAATGGCCAAGTTTCTTGGCGTGACTTTCTAAGTAGGTTAATACCCGGTGAGAAGGCTTGCATTGAAAAGTATTCAAAACTTCCCTGTTCAATGGTGATGTGACAATTATTAAATCATTTCGATACCATTTTTGTCCATGCCGTTTGAATCCAAATAGCAGTAGAAGCTATCTCTTAAACGGAATCCCTTTCTGTACCCAGCGGTGACAATATTTTTTGAATATCTTCGGATACCCCAAATCGAACAAGAAATAGAAAATTTGTAATTCCTCTTAAATTCGGAAATTGCGCTGTTTATATTAGCTGTTTTTCGAATACTAATGCGGTTGAGAGCATTTAAAATACAGTATTAGTCATATTACGCTATCAAGATTATTAACTACATAGGTAGCTGCGATTAAAACGCAGGAATACTTTCCAGGATATTAACCAGTGAAACCTTGGCACCTCCAAGAGAGCCGATGATCAAGACGATTAGCTTAACAGAATATTCCGAGTATAACCACTGCAACTCCCTTGTAAGGTCTTTATACCTCTCTTTCTTTTCTTTCTCCTTGGCTATGACGTTTTTGGCAGCTGATGTCAAAAATTCGATAACGAACATGTTTCGTTTCTCGAAGCCGAGGAGAACTATGTCAGGCCTAGAGTGCGCAACAGAAACAAGCGTCAAGAATATGAAGTTGCAGTATATGCGGCACTTCTCATGTTTGACCATTCACTCTATTTCTCCAGGAGCGTTTAGCGGAGAGGTATTTGGGCTAATGCCGTAAGAGTGACAAAGATGGTAATAAAGCACTCTTAGTGCCGCATTGTGCCTTTGGATGTAGGTCGTTTCGGCACGAGTTGGACAACTAGATAGTATGTATCCTAGATGCTCGGGGTGTGCCTGATATGCTCTGCAGCTATAATCAGGAATGTCTAGGCTCAAAATGTGCTTTCTTAATCCGGGCCTTCAGGAGTGAGTACTCCAGATGGATAAGATTTTATGCATTTTGCTCACCCCTGATATTGAAGTCAAGGCCGAGTATTTCAGCAGCCTCCTCCGCTGCTTTGTACAGAAACGCCCCTTTCCCCACTTCTTCGTGTTTCCTGACCATTTTAATAAGAGGGTCTTGTCCATTTGCGACTATATGTGCTGCACCCAGAACAATCCTGTTGTGAAGACATTCAAGATTCAGTATTCCGCAACCACCTTGACGGCGTGAGATGTAAAGTCCATGGAAAAACTCCAAATGAATAGAGTACTATTGGGGCGGCAAGCATATTCGTCGCCGATACTTTGTTTCTAGTCGACAGTTCGAAAGACCATATCCGTCGGATGAGACGTTTGTATCTGCATCGGAGAGTATCCTTTATAGATGTCACGTCCTGAGTACGGCTCTGTGGCACGCCCAGGTATGTATAGGTCTCTCCGCCGCCAAAGTGTCTTATAGCGCTTCTGTCGACGAGCTCAAGATCTTCGGCGATGCTGTTAAGTTTTTCTTTCTTCAAATTAACCTTGACGCATTTCTCTAACCCGAACTCCATTCCAATCTCTTGATTGTACTCTTTGACAATGTCTAGAGCTAGATTTAGTTTTTCTTGATTTTTAGCATAGATCTTAAGATAATTCATGTAAAATACATGAGTGATCTTTTGCTTTCGATTTCCAGGTTTACCGCAGAGGTGCCCTTCGGAAACGCGAAGTGCGAGAGATAGTGGCAATAATGTAAAGCAAAAGAGGAGAGGGCTCATGGTGTCGCCCTGAAACACACTTCTCTGAAAGGTGAAATTGTTAGTGATCACACGATGTTTTCCAGATGAGATAGTAAATCTAGTTTTCCAAAGCAGCATTGATCTCTCTATGCACCTCACGATGTGTGGATGAACCTTCAAGCTTTCCAACAGACAGATGATAAGTCTATGGAATATATAGCAACTGCCACCTATGAAAATGACACCGGCTTCCATTAGTATTAGCGAGGTTAAAACGCAGTAAAACACGATTTGATTATACAAGAGAACAACTTTATTATAACCGTGTAGTGCGAGCGTTACAGAGCGACTGACTTTTGTGTCTGGTATATAATGGTGTGTGTTTGTGCGAATGGAACAAAATTAGTAGGGTTAAAGAAGGTAGTGCCAACTAGAGAAATAAACAGAAAGGTAGAGAGAATTGGGCATCTAACACTTCCTCTCAATTTCGAGTATCTTTATGAAACCCAAATTAAACAGTCATTGACCAATTTAACATTCTTTGAGTCCCAATACAAATCTTTACAATCTTTGAAACACAACACAAATTTTGCAGTCTTTGAATCCCAAAACAAATTTAACAGTCTTTTAGTCCCAAACCACGAACACAATTGTCAAACTTTATTCCCGATAGTGCCAGTAATAGTCGGAATGAATACAAGCGTGCTACTTGGGCAAATGTGTTGGTAAAATCAATACCGGGCCGTTGAGAGAATCCACGTGCAACAATTCGAGCCTTGCGTCGATCTAAGGTCCCGTTCGGATTGGATTTGTTGTATAGAACGGTGCGGCACGAGATTTCATTGTGATCCTTGGGGCTGTCGACCAGTCCCAAGTATCGTTTGCCACCTGGCACTTTGTTTTAGAGTAGATCGCGTTAACCCACTCTTCTTGGTCTTCACGCTTGAAAGCGTCATTGAGAGGCACCTCGATAGCGGTCATTACCGTGTAAGCGTCACCAATGGAGTTTTCGGCATCTTCGTTGACTGGAAGCTGGAGGGGTTCTGGTTGTTCCTCCCCGCTTCATGCGTCTTCGTTGCTCGGAGGTTCGTCGATCACTTCCTCGTTGTACTGCTCTCTGGGACGTCCTCTCTTACCAGTTTTTATCAATTTGGGGCTTCCGCAGAGCCTCATTGTATTTGGTAGTGTGGCAGCCTCCGCTTCGTTATCGGTGTCGTAATCTTCAAGTAGAAATTCTTCAGGTCGAGTTTGTTCGAGTTGAGGTTGTCTCTCAAATCCATGGAAAGGCTCAAGGTCATCTTCATTGTTGAGTGCGTTGACGTGAGCCTCGACGTGTTGAATTTGGTATTCCATCGGATCGATGATGCTGGCGTCCATTACTATTTCTCTGAAGGTGCGGTTGTCGGGTAAAGGCTGTGAACGGGTACGACGTGGGGCGTCTTTCCCAGGGAGTTCACCCTGTTCCTAAGATAGATGCGATTGAAATTCATTCAAGAATTTAACGTCTTGAGATATGCGGATCTTGCGTTCGTCGGGTGTGTGAATGCGATAAGCTTCGGATCAATCGGCGTAACCATCAAAGGATCTGGCAATTACCTTAGGCTTAAACTTCTCTTTTCCCGGAGACGTATCAAGTACGAAAGCTCGTTCGCCAAACGAGCGGAGATAGGCGAGATCTGGCTTTTGCCCGGTCCATCTTTCCATGGGGGTTATTCCGTCAGATAACGCCTTCGTAGGGAATCAATTTCTCGTGTAATTCACTGTGGCGATTGCCTCTGCCCAAAGTGATGGGGGCAAATTCGCGTCGATCTGCATGCAACGCGCGGCTTCGACCAATGTACGATTTTTACGTTCGTCTACGCCGTTTTGTCGGACTTTAATCTTGCGCCCGAGTTGGTTTTCAACGAGATTCTTATGATCTTTGAATTTCTGCACGGCTTCACTTTTATTTTTCAGGAAATATACCAGACATACTCTGCTGTAATCGTCTATGAAAAATATAAAATAGTGTGCGCCCCCCGATGACTGCGCCCGCATCGGCCCGCAGAGGTCTGTATGCACCAACTCCAGAAGCTCCTTGGAGGAATTTTCGCGGGGCCCAAAGGGAATACTAAACATTTTTTCTGAAATGCCTCGAATTTGCGCGAATTCCGAGGGGTTAATCGCTAAGATCAGGTCGGCCTTGGCCTTGCGACCGTTCGTTGTCCATGTTTTAATGGCGGCTTGAATACACCACGTATGGTAATTGTAGCAGGTGAGCGTTTCGAGTTTTGTTGTCGTCAGTATTAATCTGAGCCCATAAACTATTAGCGAGGTTAAAACGCAGTGAAAAACGATTTAATTATACAAGAGAACAACTTTATTAAAACCGTGTAGTGCGAGCGTTACAGAGCGACTGACTTGTGTGTCTGGTGTGTGATGATGTGTGTTTTTGCGTATGAAACAAAAGTAGTGGGGATTAAAGGTGGTAGTGCCAACTAGAGAAACAAACATAAAGGTAGAGAGAATTGGGCATCTAACAAATAGAAACACGGTAAATTACACCTACGGCCTCGCCTCACGACCTTGAGATGGGTGGCCACACACACACACACATACATATATACACACAGGGGGACCCATTTTGATCTATAATTCCAAATATCTTCTAAGCTACCCCATCTACGTAAAAAACGATTCATACAAAAGTTGACCAGGACATAGGGGGCATTTAACTATACTATTGATTTTGACCTTGAGGTCCATTTTCAAGGTCATTTCAAGGTCAAGACGATTTTCCTAGATGGACACCCCTATTTTTGACTGCAGATTTGAATAGAGCGCAAAATTTTAAGTCAAAAATGTACAATGGAAATCTTGTTTTTGTGACATTGGAGAGGACAAAAATGAAGGTCAAATGTCCAAAAATGATCAGATGCCCTTTTTCTGCATTTACGTGATTTTCTGTGTGAAGCAACATAAGTTCGGAAATTTCAATTTTGTTGTCATGGGTATTTTCAATTCCATTCTGACATGCTTCATTTTCGATTATTTTAATTCCTTCTAATCCGTCCACAAAATATCTGCACTTGTATAGTTTCTATTCGTTTTTGTGGAATATAAGTTTGGAAATTTCAATTTTTTTGTCTAGCATAACGGTGGAGTGATTTTAATAATAATATTTCATATTGTCTTAACTTTTCATCCTTTATCTATACCCTTTTCTGCTTACCACTTTTTTCTGTATTTGACTTTGAATTTATGGTTTAGGTTAAATTTTTGCAAGTTGGCCACTAAAAATCTCCTCTCTCCTCTCCTCTTCTAATCCCTGAAAACGATTTCAAATGTTTAGCAGTCAAGTTGCAAAAATTTAACCTAAACCGAAAATTTAAAGTCAAACAAAAAAAAAATGGTAAGCAGAAAATTAAAAAAATTTGGATTTCGACTATGCTGGACCAATATTACTACAATGTTATATATCGTTTTTTTACTATGTATACTTTTTGTGTGTGGCTGTGCAATCCATGCAAATTTGCACAACAGTAGTGCGTGTTCCAAAACGGATTTCATATAAAATCACTCAAAATGTGTTTCTGTTCGATAAATTAATAAAAAAATGTTCATATAATTCACCCAAATACAATACTTATTTATTTAAAAAATTTCAAATATCTTTCAAGCTACCCCATCTACTTAAAAAACGGTTCATACAAAATTTGATCAGGACGTAGGGGGCTATTTAACTATACCATTGATTTTGACCTTGAGGTCAACTTTCAAGGTCATTTCAAGGTCAGGACGATTTTTCTAGATGGACACCCCTATTGTTGACTGCAGATTTGAATAGAGCGAAAAATTTTACGTCAAAAATTTACTATGGAAATCTTGTTTTTGTGGCATTGGAGAGGACAAAAATGAAGGTCAAATGTCCAAAAATGATCAGATGCCCTTTTTCTGCATTAACGTGATTTTCTGTGTGAAGCAAGCATTTAATATGCTTTAAAAAAAGTTGATAAAATTGAAAAGTGTGAACGACCTTGACCAGAAAAAGGGCATCTGATCATTTTTTGGACATTTGATCTTGATTTTTGACGTAACATTTGTCGCTCTATTTAAATCTGCAGTTAAATTTTTTTTTCCATTTCCATTTTAAAAAATCACCTAGACCTTGCAATGACCTTGAAGATTGACCTCAAGGTCAAAATCAATAATACAGTTGATTGTCTTTCAGGGCGATACCATGAGCCCTCTCCTTTTTTGCATCATACTTCTGCCTCTATCTGTCGCATTACGAAATGCATTACATATGGATGACTAGAAGATATATGCTCCTGGTAAAAGAAAACTTAAGTCAAGGAATACACGAGAGAGATTGGTATGGACTTTGGCGTGGACAAATCTGCCAAGATTCATCTGAAGAAAGAAAAGATTGTTCGTGGTCCCAAGGAACCTGAGCTTCCTTTTAGACATCTTGACACAGGAGAGATCTATACATACCTGAGCGTGCCTCAAAGCCGCATTCAGGAAGTAACATCAGTGAAGGAGTGTCTCCGAAGCAGATACAAACATCTTCTTCGACAGATTTGGCCTTCAAATCCGTCGGCATTGAACAAGGTATCTGCAACTAACATGCTTGCCATCCCGGTTCTATTCCACTTGTTTGGGGTGGTTTAATGGACGGAGAACAACCTTACGGCCCTTCATATCGCCACACGTAAGATCATGCATATGCATAAGAGCTTGCATATAAATTCGTCCGTTCTGTGATTATACATCTCACGCCGTCCAGGCTGACGCGGACTTTTGAATCTCCAATGTCTTCATAACCGAATTGTTCTAAGTACAGCTTAAATCGTTGTAAATAGCAGAGATCCTCTCCTAAAAATGCTCGGGAAACACAAAATGATTGGCAAAGGAGCGTTCCTTTACAAAGCCGCGGATCAGGCGGCCGAGACACTTGGCCTGAATTTCAACATCAGGAGTGAGGAAAGTGCATTACTCCAACTACATGCTCCACTTCTAAAAGCCGGAGTAAATGAATCAAAGGTTGAAAAATTGTTCCAACATCTACTCGACAAGAAAATGCACGTAAACTCTCACAGAAATGTAGAAAAACGGTCCTTGTCGAAGGAACGAACTTTTGCTTTCCTCAGATCATCAGGGCTTAATCCAAGTACAGAGGGTTTCCTTTTCGTATGCCAGGACGGTGTCATTTCTACCTGAGTATACCATGACCGTATTTTATGTCAAGAAGTTCCCAGCGACAGGTTCAGAGCGTGTAATGCATACGCTGAGTACCTAGAACACATACTATCTGGATGTCCCACTCACGCGGAAACGAAGAATCTCTACAGACACAATCCGGCTCAAAGAGTGCTTTACTAACATCTTTGTCACTCTTACGGGGTTGGCCGTGTGACCCCGTGTCATTTTTAGATGGCAGTTGCTCCCAGTGGGACCATCCGGTGGTTGTTTAACCCTGATTTTCAAATTATATATATTACTTAGTCATTATATTATATAATGCTAGATTGTATACTTGTAACAATGTTACATATATAATTAGTTTCAACTAGAGATCCTCTAGGGAGAGTTGAGACACGTGAGCCCCTACCACCAGAAAAATGAAACCCCACTAACAGAAATATGAGCCCCCACCACTTTAGGGCCAACCGGATTATGGTTGTCGTCCTGAAAAAATGCTCGACAATGTATGCACGTAGTCAAAGTTGCGAATAAAACCTAACCTCAATTCATGTTTCCGACATTGCGATTGGTTTCTGTTTGAAAATCGCGTGCTAAAAGGGAGTTCCGCATTCCAATTGGCATTGGCGAATAAGAAACGATTCGCGCATGTCTCAACTCTACCTAGAGGATCTCTAGTTCCGCCTAGTCACCACATCTGTCCCACTGTACACCGAGTGCTCTGGTGGGAGGTAGGAACGGACAGGTGCCATCCGGTCCAAATACTAAAAGTGAAATTATTAGAACTTGTTTCACGCGTTCGACTGAAATATTGAAAAAAATTCTCTTTGAGAAATTCACTATATCGTGAGTGTCGCTACTTCAGATCTCTGTTAATATGTACTTCTCTGATGAAGCATTTATAATTGGAGTCAAAATTTAATTGAAGCGCTACAATAAAACAGAATTTAATTAAAATCTACAAGAAGCGAAAAAAAAAGAATTCGAACTATTTAATATAACTACTGAGACTCTTAACTATGTAGAACAATCTTCCTCATCTCAACCTTCATCCTGACTATTACTATGACAATAATTAAAGCTTCTTTTATGTTAATAGAACGAATTGTCTTTAGCGATCTTAGATTTTTATTTTCTTCTTTCCAATAAAGACTCAGGGCAGAAAAAAAGAATCATCGGTGGCTCAGACGATAGCGCGTCAGACTTCCATGCAGGAGGTCTGGGGTTCGGAACCCACCTTAAACTGTAGTTCCCCTCAGAAAAAACTGGTGTCGTACCAAGGTAAGGCTCCATGTCGAGCGAACTAGCCTTGGGGGTCGAAGTCGATTTTGAGAAAACTCGAAAGTGAGTCAGCGATCTTCTTGTGCTTGAGGCTCCTACGAAGCACTCACGTTCGATGGTCGCTGGACGTCTTTGAGGAATGAACACACACACACACATACAGAAACACTTACATAACACACGAGGAGAGTGCTTCGAATCTGTGCATCTAACTGATGACCTCAGAGGGATCGCTCCGTCCACCCTAGTCTGTCCGTATGTCTTTCTGTGACCTGCTAGGGAGGCTGCCGAATGGCAGAAAGGGTGAGGATCACTTTGCCTGATCAACAAAGAAGGACGTCATTTACTGTGCGATAGGTACGTCTGGCACCTGAGAGGTATATTTTCAGAAAGTTGGTAACAACGAAACGCACCGAGAACCAAGAACACTCGGCGAGGATGACCGGATTCGGAGTACTGTCTTGAAAATAAATACGGGTGTGGCACAATGGGCTTCATAGCATGAGCGCCAGGGGGGCATCTCACGGGACCCCAGCCTACATTATAAACTAACTAACTAGGGCAGAAAAAAATGACTTTTGAAATTAAATAAACATTCATTATTTCACTATTTACTTTTTTTTAGAAGTTTATATAAATCATACGTATAAAGTACATATTAATGTCAAGATATTTTTAAGAGGTACCATTATAGTCTAATCTAAACGCTTCAAATGCTCGTGAATACGGATTAACGGTAAAAGAGGGGCACTAACTGTCTCTGGTCAATCAATGCTTCAAAAATGAAGGACGATAGTCGCCAATGGCGCCTTATAGCGGTAATTTGAATCCCTAACATGATAATAATACATATAATGATGAAAATAATTATTTAGGAATTTCTAATTGTTCTTCTCTTGGGTTTTCAGTAAAGTTGTGTTTTATAAGGAACTGACAGTAAAATAATAAAAGAATATTTTAACTGTCAAATTCAAAAAATAAACCAAAGGACGCGGAAATGGCAAACCGCAACGCCATCTAGCGGTGTCTAAGAGCAGAATCAGAATATGATGATTCAAGTTTGGCTATCTAGTGACCAGAGGCTGGGCACTACACACGAAGAGATTAATTATATAATTTTCCTCATTAGACAGACACAATCATCGTAACTCGCAATTTTCGTTTTTAATCAATATGAATCGAAAATTCAAATTTGAATATGAACTTTTATTTTGACATTTTGATATTTATTTTCTACTTACTTTCACTCGACATTCAAGGTAACAATAACTAGATTAATACATACTTAATACGATAATAAATACTTATTATATACTACCTAATATTGCTGATGAAATGCGAATGAGAAGTTGGTTAACTATTTCACAAGTATCAACATAAACCTCACATTTTATTATTATATTTTATATTATTTTTATTATGTGTATGTGACATAACATTAATTTACACAAGGCTTTCGAATAAAATAGGAAAACGACTAGAAGCGTTGAAAATTGGCATCAGTATTCCCCAAGTCGGATATTTAATATAAAGAGTATGTCTCCAGAGTATATTCACCTGAAGTAGAAGCTCTGATATCGAATTCCTGTTACGGGTATTTAAAAAAAATTCGACCTTGTGTAGCCGGAGCGAATAAAACAACGTCATCCATTATTGAAGTTTACGCCGATTTACGACCTTTTCTCAACACACCCATCTTTCCCCTATAAACTTTTTTAAAAAGTCTATTTGATTTGCAAAATTAAGAATTTTCAATGTAAACTGTCAAAAACTTTCTCTTGGAGACTTCTATTATAGATATTCTCAGCGGAAAGTGATTTATGAGGCTACTCATGTTAGTCGCTAATGACGAACTTCTTTTAACACAATCGATAATGAATAAGATAACTAAAATGGTCTTTCAACAACTGGTGCATATGCACATAAAATATAATTTTTTAATAAGGATTTTCAGACGCAACAAAAATATCACAGCGCCCGCAAGGCTCAAGATTCCTGATTTCAAAATTATGTTTAAGCGAATAAATCATATAGTTTTCTTCGATTATACCTTGCAATACTCCTTCAATATCTTTAGAAAATATTTCTCTGTTTTAATCAATCAGCCGACAAATGTGAATCAGAGCAGATTTTTCATAACACATGCATAGAATCAAGTCACTTTCTCTGCATGTTTATCGTTGAGAAAGGGGGACTTTTTTCGAGAGTGTGACAAAGTGAGTGTGGCAAAGACCAAATGCAAATGTAGCAAATGCTACATTCATGGCATCTCTTCCTACTCTCTTACTTTCGAGAATAAGACTCAAGCAGTTTAACTAACGCCTTCAGATGGAATAATTGGAAGCAACGAACATCTAAATGATTGTAACAGTAACCTTAACTAGTCCCTACTCTCACCAATCAATCACTTTCTGAATGTAGTAGATAATTTTGATAAAAATGAGCAAAGATCTCAATGACGCGAGTTCTGCTCCAAAAATAATCAATAATTTCAATTGTTGATACTAATGAATGAATGGAAAAATAAAAAATAGTATATTGTAATACAAGTGGGTGATAATGTTCCAAATCTGCGACGGAGTCCAGGGGCGAAGCCCCGGTGTTGTCCACGGTGAAAACCCAGAGGAGGCGAGGGGTGGAGCCCGTGGAGGGTCACGGCGAAGCCCCCTGAAAAGAAAAAACCATTTCAAACAGCATTTATCTAACTTTCCATTCATTCGTTTATTCATTAGCATCAACAATTAAGTATCCATGCTTATATTAAAATGAGCAGATATATACTTCGGTGTTTTTATTGATTATTTTCCGAGCACAATTCATGTTATCTAGATCTTCACTCATTTTTAGGTCA
Organism: Andricus quercusramuli; assembly: GCA_932178445.1. Lineage (NCBI taxonomy): Eukaryota > Metazoa > Arthropoda > Insecta > Hymenoptera > Cynipidae > Andricus > Andricus quercusramuli. Next base: position 155,947 of record CAKNXH010000979.1, read on the forward strand.
CCGTAAGTTATTCTGACGTTTTTGGTGTCCGATCATCCCGTCTGCGGTCGATACTTGAACTGTTTGAGTCATATTCTCGTCTCATTCGAATGAAAGTAGGTGAAAAGAGATTCCATGAATGTGGCAACGTGTTTGCCACACTCACTTTGTAACACTCTCTAAAAACGCCCCCCCCCCCCCCAGTTCACCGAGGTAAACATGCAGATAAAGTGACTGGTTTCCATGCATATATTATAAAATTGCATTATTATCCAACATTTATTATTCATGGGATTCATTCGTGTTTCCATGCTTTACCCTCATGAAATGTCCCTGTTTCCCCAATTGTATCACAATATAATATTATAATATCTTTTAAGGCTAACATCACTAATTGATTATAATGAATGATAAGATTTGGTCAAACATGGTTGGTTCGAACCTTCAAACTAAAGTCATAGTGAAGTTTAATTTGAAAAATATGAAGAAAAAAATCAATCCAAGAGGAATTAATAAAATCTTAAAATATGCTCTTTAAAAAATCCTAAAAATACTATTTTAAATTTCTTTACATTTTTCCTATATTCTGCTGCTTTTATCTAAAATGTGAACGAAATTCCTACAGAGAAATGTTTTATTATGTTTTTTAAAGTTGCAATTGAAATATGTACAGAACTTTCACTACTGCATATGGTGCAGCTCGAAATACAGAAAGCAAGTAAATGAATAAATGAAACTTCAGTTAGTGACCAGCAAGCGGCTAGCCATCTAAGCTGCTCCAAATTTCGGGAAAGACATCAATCCGTTCTTCAAATTTGCAGTGTTTTTGAGCCAATCGTTCGCTGATCTTTGGGTTCTTACACAATCTCTAGTGACTATCAAACCCTCAAACTTTAATCGTAAGTTTCTTATTAGAATAGAAATATTATGGCAATAATTTACACGTTTTCGCAAACCCCGTGCGACTAATACTGTAGTATTTTTCTTCGATATCTAGAATGCTTGTGCATTAATTTTTCTTCAAGCAGCTATAAGTGAAACTAAAAGAAAAGGCTCGAATCGTCGAATTGAGCCGTGAGATGTAGAAATTGTTTTCACATTGGGTAGCCTTTTCTAATGATATAAATTACGATGACCGATATACTAAAGATTAAAAACGATTTACATACCAAAAACCAACAACCATTATTTTGCCAGACGAATGTCAACTCCCCCGGTGGTCAGGTAAAATAGAGCAGATATTATAAAATATATTTTTGAAGTGTTGTGAGACAAGCGACAAAAGTTGAACTTTGAATGAAATCCAAAAAAGATGCATCATTCTTTCATAGTGAAACGTTCCCCAAGTAAAAATATTTACAAATAAAATATTTGCGGAAATTATTATATGAATTTATGGCCCTACTCTCCAAAGGTTTACCACGACTATAGGTATATTCTGAGACTATAAATATGAATTTTACAACGATTATTATTGATTATTAGAATAAAATTCTATGATTAAAGGAACAATTGCGAAAAGACACTTTCATTCAAAATCACGCAATATCAGTATTACGTGCTCACTACATTGTCTTTTCCCTGACCAATTTTCCATTTTTCCTCACAATTCACATTCAAATATTAGAATTTTCATCTTGCTACATTTTTAATGTAGAATCTCTTATGAAAGGAATAAAAGAATTTGAAATTAAAATGTTGAATGTATTATTATTGGCAGTTCGAATATTCCCTTTTATGTAAATCTTCTGAATTATGCAAGATTTTTTTTTAAATCCCTGACGAAGTAGTGTCCTATGCCTTTTCCCTGATTTCCAGGTTTTCCCTGACTTGCGGCATCCCCTGGTGCTACTTACAAATAATTAAGTCGTAAAATTAAATAAAATAATCCCATATTTACCCCCCCCCCCCCCCCCACTTGTTGATGAACTGGTATAATCGTAAAACAGTATTAAAAATAGCTCAATATCATTTGACGTGGAAGAAACAAGCCTAGATTAATCGAATGTATTTTAAAGTATAGTGTGCATTATGGGCATGATACTCGTCAAAATCACCTTCTTTCCACTCTTGATATATAATATACTATTTGGTCAACTGCTCTGAGAGTTGGCCTTTTTATGCCTGTAGAGTACGCGAAAAAGGGCCGATTTTAGATCCTTTTTGTATACTTCACGTGCTTTGCATACTTCGCAAACAAGCGCTAAAGCCCGGTGACACCGGGCGGGAAATAGGGGTGCGCAATCCACATTCGATTAATCGATTTTTTAAATTTGAGAACTTGAACTCTGAATTACAATACATTATTGCTTATTCCGATTTTAGTAAGTCCGACATTATATTACAAAAACTGATAATTATTTTGTAGGGGCATGTTCCAAAACCTAACTCCCAGATTTCGTGTTGAGATAACAATTAATATACGGAAAGTCACCAATTCGTCACATACGTGTGTAAGTGTGTAAGTGTACTCGTCGAAGCGTCTTCAATAAGGAGTCAGTGTGTGAACTAGCGAGCATTGCCTGATTCATATCGGACTAAAGTGTGGTAATCATTACCAAAATTACAAATTGAATCTCACGAACGTCTTAAACGATATGTAAACTGATCAACTGGCCACATCATCAAAAGAATAAAAATAAAGGTATTGTTTATAATTTGATGCGGTGGCAGGTTTGTTTATGGTGAACACGTATCGATTTGTATTTTTTTTTATAATTGTCAGTTTTACTGAAAGTGATTTTTATTATATTAATTTACTTTCTATTAAACTTAAAAGTATATTTTTATTCCTATACTCAAATCTATTTCACTCTGTATTGAGATCAATGATAATGGCAATATCCTTCTCACGTCTATACTCGAATAGAATCAGAATATTGTATTCACTACACCAACAGGAAATGATTAATGTAATCTTGTTGTAAAAAGATGATCTTTTTCTTAATAATTATTAAAATTGATTAACCTTGACTATCCTAAATGGAAGAATTAGATATTGAGTTTTTGTCGTTGGACGAATCTACTCAGCGTGCGGAGATTAATTTTAAGATACTCGCCTAGGGTAAACTTAAATTAACTACAATTCGAGGTCGTTTGGATTTGCTTAATCAGACTTGGCATCAATGTGTAGCTCTTGATTTTTTAAATAACAAACTGCATCCTTTTGTGTCAACTGACACCGCTGACGATGGGCGATTAATGCGTGACAACACTACCGTAAACTAGGGCCAAGCGGCGCATGCAGGGGAAAGTGGCGTACTCTTGATTCTACATTTCCGAATGCGATATTTGCTTCTTTCAGACAAAAGTGTAGATCCTTGCAACTAAAAATTTAAAACTTCAATTTAAAGACCTAGAAGAAGCAATATCGTGTTTTAAATACAGAATTATGGGTGCGTCACTTCCCCTACATATGCGCAGCTTATCCCCTGTTTGCGGTACACATAACGATACTGCCTACGTCAGATTACCTACAACCAATTTGCCTGAATTTTCGAGTATGTATGTAGATTGTGGAAATTTTGGCGATCTTTTTGATGCTCTTATTATTAACAACGATTCTTCATCCAATGTCTTTCGACTGCATTACTTAAAGGATTCGCCGACAGATGAAGCTAGTTATGGAATAAAAACTGTATTGGTGACTAATGCTGATTTCCCAACAGCTTGGGATACGATCGAAAAAACAAGCGCTGTTTAATTAAAGCACATTTGCAGGCAATCGCTTCTGTACCCACTGTAGCTAAGGATTCTTTTTCAGATTTAAAAATATTATGCGATACTGCCAACGAACTTTTGCCAGCTTTAGAGAATTTAAATTGCGAACTGAAAATTGAGATGACGTTATTCTTTTTTTGATTGTGCGTAAATTAGATATTCCATCGATAAGGGAATAGGGAAGCTTTTGGGATTTGATATTGATTACCCTAACTTTGACACCTACAATGATTTTTTGAATAATCGAATTCAAACAATAGAGGCCATTCAGATGTGCAAATATGTAATTTCAGGGCGCAGTCCCATGGAGGTATATTAGTAAAATAGAGGAACAGTTTTCACCATTGAGGTGCCTGCACAAGCTCTAGCAGTCACTTTATTGGTCCAAAACTGTTCCACTATTTTACTAATCTACCTCCATGGGACTGCGCCCTCAGAAAGAACTAAGAATACCAAAGGGCGACCAGTAAAGACTCATAATGCCTCTAATAATTCTTTCTGCATGTGAGAACCGAACCCTGGTGTCGAGGATGAACATAAATAACAAAGTCTCCATTTCTGATTCTCTGGGGTATTTTCTCTTTTTCTTACATTTCTTCCTATCATATGATTTTTTTCTTGGCGGACGGCATTGTTTGATTGACTGTCCTCATGCAATGCCCTTGGATTTTTTTTATTAGTTACCATTACGGGTTGTCGCCCTTCTACTTCAGCCACTGTAAATAATACATTTCTTCATCCGCTTACGCTAATAAGGGGGAGGTCTGAGAAGTCGAAATTCAAATCGAGGTCGCGTGAGCATAATTTTAAATATTATCGAATTTCATTTGACACATGTCACGAATTTTTTGTATGTAGGGTCCTACCCACTGGGCCACCGCCGCTCGGTAAGAGGCGTGCCCCGTGACTGACACTGGTAAATCAGTGACGGCAACCGCAATTTTCAAAACTCCATATTTTCAAATCCGGGGCTTACATACAAAAAAGCCGTCACACGTGGCGAATGAAATTCGATAATCTTTCGAATTATGCTAACGCGACCTCAATTTAATTTCAACCCTTATCCCTTCCCTTGTAAGATGTACATATTATTAGTCTTTATTTTCGTTCAATTTATTTCTAGATGCCTTTGTACACTATACAAGCAATATGTTCAGAATATGAAAGAAAATCAAATGTGAGGACGCTTCAATTTACTAGTTAAGATGGGAATCGGGTAGATGTTACATGGCCTTAATTCTTTCCAAACCTCCTATAAAAAGAAGCTTGGTGAGACTAAAAAATTGTATGCATATTTGACAGTTTTATAACCCACCGAATTACTTTTATTATACTTAAGACCACGTCATACGATTTTTTTCTAACGATTTTATCTGATTTCGTTTGGAATTGTGTAAGTATGAAGTGCCTCAAGTATCATAAAAAATATTCAAATACTAATATAAATATTCCAAAACCTTATCACCGAGTTGGAGTCGAGATAAAAATAAGGAAATGAAAAGTTACCAATTCGTTTGTAACGAAACAAATTAACTTAAGGGCCTTGTTTCATTAGTTCAAAAAGTTCAGTGGGTTATATCGAATTGTGTCCCCGCGAATTTAAAAGAGCATAATTAATTATCAATTATAGGGATAATTCGAATTAACTTGACTTTAAATTATAAGCAAACTGTATGTATCCTTCATAATAATTGTTTTTCTTAATTAGCATACCTTCAATGTTAAGTTTCGTGTGAGATGAGAAACACAAAAATGAATTTCTAACCTAATTTGTCACTGGGAGCTTATTTCTCTTTTACTTTCTGAAGAACTTCTCCAACGCGAACAAGTAAAGTTATTTCATAATAACTGTACCTTAGATAATTAAATTACATCACTCTAATGATAAACAATAACCAGTGTCAGTGTCAGTGTCATATATATATATATATATATATATATATATATATATATATAT
>CAKNXH010000980.1:0-22705 GCA_932178445.1 Andricus quercusramuli
ATGGCGTCTAAAGATGACGTTTTCCCGCTACTTTTGTTTTTGGAGCTCTCCATAAAGCTCTCTTGTCTTTCTATCAAAAATGCTATTTTAAACGTACAAATAAATGTGTGTGTGTGTGCACATTCACGGAAATGTTTCTATAAAACCTGAAAAAACTTTTTGTCATCAGCATTTTTGCAATATATAAATTATTATTATCTTTTTTTCTTTTTAAAAGTTTCTCAATTTTATCTATTACACAGGTATTTTATTGTTGACATAACCAACACAAAAATCCAAAATTTGGGATTCAATCAATCATTTTGTATCTTCTAATACATAATGATAAACATTACTGCTGTTTTTTGGACATTCTCACATTTATCCGTGTCGCAACCGTATTATATAAAGATGGAAAATCTAGTTCTTATCTGATTCGTCTTCCAAACTTATGTTCTAAGGTAAGAACTTATTATACACTATTTATTTATATTTTTATATCAATGTTCCTATTTATCAAAAAATTTTATGGTCCACACTTGTCGTTGTTAATACCAATTGTTTTTTATTTATTATTTATCATTAGTGACTCTTCATGCTACTTTTAATATTTATAATTTCCTATCAAACTTATAAACAAAACAAACAAAAAAAAATTTGTTTCTTCACACTTTCATCACTTTTCGGAGAAAATCCGGAGACTGTTTTATACATTTTCATCACTTTTTATCGGCAAAGATTTATGCTCTTGTTTTTTTGAAATATTTTTTATTTATAATTTTATGTAAAATTTGGACTATAATAAATAATGTTTCAACAGGTTTCAATAGGCTTGAAAAGGGACTATATCAAGTCCGAAACGTTGCCACTTCTCAATGAAATAAAGTCTTTTTTATACTAATGACCTTTCCATCCGGAGACTGTTTTATACACTAATCGAAGGTCGAAACTGAAGAAAGAGATGCAGTATATTCCTATTTTCTTTCACTTTTTTCAAACACTCAGAGGAAAATTTTTTTAAATTAGGGTAGGTAACGTCACGTTTAAACTTTCACAATATGACTCGAGAAAATTTGTTAATTATTCTCTTTCACCAGACTTCCCTGTTATAGAAAGGAATTCCAGTAATTAAAGAAAAAGGAAATCTTTGAATTCTATTTCGGAAGAAGAACCTTCAGACGAAAGTTCGAGATTATCCTATTCAGAAAAGAAATTGAATCGTTTAAAATATTTACTGACACACGATCATCAGTGTTCTAGAGAGTACTAAAAAAATCGCTGCCAATGTGGAGGGCTATGAGGACAGATCTTTCTCTGCATACTCTGACAAGGAGAATTATCCTTCTTTCTCTGATAATAAAATTTCCTCTCCTCCACCCAAAGAAACTGCTCCACGGAAAGCTCCTAGGTTTCCCGTGATAGATTCGCTTTTGCCTCACACTAATAAAGAGGATATGGATTTCTTGTCCGCAACCAAGGAACTGGAGGCAACCGTTTCGAAACCGTCGAAGGAACTGGCAAACCAGGCCATACAATGTCAACGCTTTGGTAGTGACTATTGGAACAAAATTTTTTATTTAGAAACGCAAAAGGAATTACAAGCTGCCCAAATTTTGTCAGTATTACTGGTCAGTTCGCAATTAAACGGCTTAGTATTACACACCCACCATTCGGATCTATTGGGCAAATTGGATCTTGCTCTCGGTACGCTCACTCATGGTTTGCTCCTTTGAAGGGACGAATTTCATTCCACCAATATGTCCTTGGCATAGAAGCAACCAATTATAAGTGAGAAAGTGAACAAGACTCTCTTGGAAAATAAATCTCCTTCTCACGTCATCTCTAATGATATCGTTCAGTACACGTGCGGCAGTAGAGAGGCAGTGATGGACATGAGAAGAAAGGCTTTTGCACCAAAAAATAACTATATGGCTTCCCTCCTCGCTACTTTTCCGCCCTCAGAAAAATAACTTTTCGATGAAAATGAATTGAGTGCATCATTCAAAGAAAATGGCGGGTTCTATAATTTTTTTTTCGAACCTCGAAACCTGCAGGGTCTGGGAAGACCCAAACTTTTGGAGGAAATAGAGCATCAAGAGAGAGTACTAGTAAAAAACCATGTGCGCGGCCCTTGTCGAATTTAGGTTTTTATCAAAAATCTTCTATCAGCTTAGATGAAAAAAGCGAATCGAGGAGGGCAAGGGAGATCGCAAGAGTCCCAAAATATTTCTAGATCAATAGCTGCTGGCAGAGGAAGGAATTCAAAAAATTTCTGACTCGCAGAATCAAAGAAAATTTCAAGGGGGACAATTGAGACACCACCAAAGGATGGGTCAGTATTGGGACTTCAGACTCGATCATCAGTGTTCTAAGAGGGTATTTCATTTTCTTCATGTAAAAACCACCGACAATTCCATTTTCAGAAAGTCTGTGCTCACGATCAGAAATGAGACCATCAACCGACATGGACAGGGATTGACAGAGTTCATCAAGTCGGGATTCCTAGAAAGGACGACCGTTTCCTCCGGATTCTCGTCGAACATTTTCATAGTCCCAAAATCAGACGGTTTCCTGAGACCAGTTTTCAATCGCAAGAGTTTAAACGAAACAGCCAATTTTCTTACCTTCTTGGGATGGAAAATAAATTTACGAGAATCAATTCTAGTGCTAAGTCGATAGTTAGAGTATCTGGGCATTATGTGAAATCCTTGGACAGACCTGAAATTTATATCCGAGAAGGAGACGAAAAGAATGAAGCAAACCCCGGGAAACAGAATAAGTCAAAAAAATATTGCTGGCAGCAAGTGGAGTCTCTCCTGGGAACCTTGGAATTCGCTTCCTTCGTAGTTCCATTAGGAAGACTATTTTTCTGGAACTTGCAGCGAGCAACAGGCTTGCTCCCGAAAGTTTTCGTGCATATTTCCAAACATGCCCATTATTTATATGCCCTTGATGGCGGATGCATCCAATGAGGGCTGGGAAGCTCAAATAGGGGACTCATTAAGGCCTTTCGAGTTTAGAACCGAAAAAAAAATTGGTTCTAGACTTGAATTAGAATATTTTTCCGGAAATTCTCATATCCAATGCATAAATACATATAATTATTTCGGAAAATCTATTGTCTTAAATCAAAATTATCATTTCTTTTCGAAAAATCCTTGTTCGAAATTCGAATCCTGATTCTTTCGAGCTAATGTCTGCTTCAAGTCAATATTGTCACAATTCTTGTGAAAAACTCCTTAAACCAGATCGGAAGTAGAATTTTTTTTCGAAAATTGACTGATCAAAATCAGGATCATAATTATTTTTGATAAATCCCCGTTCAGACATAATCTTATGCATAATTCTGCTTCTTTTTCAAATAAAGGTATAACTCAGAATTATATCTATTTCTTAAATTCCCAGAACAAACTAGCAATATCATTTTTTTTTAATTCTCTGAGGGGATTTCGAAAAAATAATGAATTTTCTTACTTAAAAATAGTATAATAAAGCCATGAACTGATTTTAAATTAGTTGGAATTTTCATACATCATAAATCTTTGTACGCTCACAATGGAGGTGAAGAAATAACAATGAATCTGCAAGAATGATCAAATGTATCATTATTATCAGTATAATGTATTAAATCATTCACTGGAGCACTGTAATAACATTTTTGCTCCGCTCACCAGGAAATATTGTATTATTACAAACTGATCTATAAGACTCGTTTCAAATGGAATCTCTATTTGCACAACTTCGTGCATCTTGCACGTGAAAGATAACAAAAAAGTTTGTAGTATATCTGATATATGAATTTTCTAGTTGGCAAAGAAAAAATTCTCATTTCATCACGCTTGAATTCCATTCGATGAAAATTATCATCAATTATATCACTTAAATTAATCAATCACATTTAATAAATAGGTTTCGTTTCTTCCTAAAAGGCTGGTCTATCCAGAAATATTTTCCAAATCATGGGATCTTTTTCCGCAAATGGAAACATTGATTATATCTAAAGCTTTCCCTTTCATGTACGAAAAAGTCGAAATTTTCATTCAATTTTGATTAATGATGGATTATTTCATTCCCTGAACGATTCATGGCTATCTGAATATTTACTTTCCTAAATACTATCAAATAAGAACGAAACGCATATAAATCTTAAAAATAAATTAAGCAGCAACATAGCTGCTGTTAATTGAAATTCGTTAGAAATTAAACAAATATTTTCGTCGAACCTAGACACGAGGCGTAAATAAAACGAGGTAAAGTAGATTACGCGTGTAAATAATGCTAATTTCATTATTTTTCAGGAAGATCACGTGTAAATGCCTTATCTTGGTGGATGTGACTCACTCTTATTTAAAATATGACAAAACTGCCTTCTAATTGTTTCAATAGAGATGGTAATTTCACACCATCGTCTTTTTTCAATAAACTTTTCTGTTCGTCACAATTCCCATTTCCATAAAATTTCAGAATTAAAATGTATTCTACAGCCTCAAGAAACTTGACATATTATGAATAATCATATCAAATTAGAAAAAGGGGAAAATTAGCAGAAAGGCGCGCGCTTTTCAGAAAATTCCTAATTTATTATTTTATTTTAAAAAATATCTGACAAACAAAAAAAGCCCAAAATTAAAGTTCTTCTATAACGGAAGTTTGACAAACATTTATCTTTTAATTTTTCTCCATTTCGTCAATTTCCAGTTCTATCGATTTTGATTGTGGATTCATGAACAATGAGTCAGCTTGGCTCTCCTCCCACTCACTCCTTTTATCAGCATAAAAACCGCCAGCTTTTTTAGGGCAAAGTGATTTCTTCATCCTTGTTTGCATTTTAAAACATAAGGTAGACGAAAATAAGAAAATTGACTTTAGTTCTTGTTTTTACAGGTGTTGTTATCTTACATTATTCCGAAGGCGCTAGGTACATTAAACCTAGCAAATAGAGAAAATGTCGAGGTGTCACATCCGCAATCTTTCTCCTTCCACTCTATTCGCTTTGAAGATTAAATAAAATGCCCCAATAAGATTTCGTCAAAGTTAGTTTAAATAGTCGTCGAAATTCTTCAGTAATCAGTTCACTCTCCTCTTTCTCGGTCAGTGTGACAATCAGCAAGAATGAAGAAAATTCCATCTTTTCTACTTCTCGCGTTGGTGGGGTTCCTGCCTAACGATTGTAAGTGTAATATAATAATTAATGTCTGTAAAAAATAATCAATATGTATATGTGTGTGTGTCTTTAAGTGTGTTTGCTTAAGAGCGTCCAATTTAAGTTTTTCGTTGATAAAGATTTCCAACATTCCAACAAAATTTAATTCGTACTTCTGAGCTGATACGGAAAGTCTTGGCGTAATAACCGTGCTACTGATTGAAATATTTTTCATTTAAATTCGACTTGTTTTGCGAGCCTTAGGATGACACTCTATTTGAAAATTTAAAATTATAAGGAAGGTTCAAACATTCACAAACTCAACCAATCAGAAATGAAGGCTTCAAAAATGATGAAATCGCGAACCAAGAGTCGAATGAGACATGGTAGAGACATTCATGATTTTTTGAGGATATAGACATTTCAGTTAGACATTTTTACGTTGTCATTCTATAATGAGCAGGTATGAGATTTATGTAGAATTGATAAAAGAAAAATTGCTGGAGTTACAGCACTTAAATAAGGGTTCCAATTCAGGGTTGAATGGGTACGAAGTAATCCAAGATGGGAAATCCCAGATTCGGGTTTCCCGGTGCACAACACTTGACACAAGGGCACACACACTAACACGCGAAGGATACCGGTTTGACACACTAGACACTGGACAGTCGAATCGGGGAAAACCATAGGAAATAGAGGCCTATGGCGACGTTCATGCATGCTGCAATGATCCTGTATACGCGTACGTCACGTATATATATATAGATATACTATACGGCTTGTAATGTTTTCAGTATATCTATAGCTACAGACAGACGCCATTTCGAAAACTTGATTTTCGGCTTCAGAGCGTCTGAAAACGTAAAGATCCGTTAAAAAACTGAGGTGTGAAATTGCGGACGATTCTCATAATTCTAAAACTAAGTCTTTAAATTTAGTAGTATACGCAAACTTGCTAAATGTCAATTTTTTCCTCCACAACCTTAGGTGATGCTATGATGTACGGGAGGGTAAGCGGTGAACTTTATATGGCCACCCAGCATGGACGGTTGGAGAGTGAGATCAGGAAATTTGAAATTGGTAGACTACAGCCCGATTGGTTGAAGGGTACACCATCAACTGCGTTTGAACACTATCAAGCTCTCGTGCGTATACCGAACGGAAATACACATATTTCCGGTACCATGAGTTCGAGAGCACCACCTAACACTCCTGTTGAGGCTCTCAAACCAACATCATTTTCGGCAAAAATAGATGGTATAACAATGCACTGCCAACAAACACCCTGCCATTGGCAGCCATACGATCTGGCTAACCCACCGCAGCATGTATCTGGAACAAGACACAACATTCTGTATATAACGATACCATACACTACGGAGGTGTTACACACTATACTCGAAGAAGTAAAGCCAAAAAACAGAGGCGAAGCAGTCCACCAGGCTTATGAATTGGGACAAGCTATGGGCACGACCTCCAGGGAAGAACATGCAAGTAACCGTAATTCGCCAACATTTATAGGCGCGACCTCGGTCGAACGCCGCGAACGTCAAGGCTGTTGTTCGATATTATAAATTTATATCGCGAGTGACCTGCATTGTGAAAATCTCTATATTCTTTGGATATTCTGAAATTATTGCCTAATCTCTTATATTACTATATTCTATCATATTCTGTTATTATATACTATCCCATTCTGTAAACTATGTGTGAATACTTTAATAAATAAATTGAGCATGCAAAAATAAATACCTTTTTTCCTAAGATAATGTCAAAACTGTAGTTGAGCCACAAGTGACAAATTTTAGTTTTTCGTAATATTGCAGTTAAGCCAGGTAAGTCTCGAAATGAACTTATTTTCTTGATGTTATAATTTCAATTTCTTCAAATATTCACAAGCTAATATTATAAACGCTTTCATATTGTGATTTCATAATAATGAAAATAAAAAAGGTGGAAGAAATAAAAAAGAGAAGAAAGGGGATTTGATGTGTTGCCTTCTCATATTTTTTTCCTCTCCTTTATTTTTGTCCAAAAAAAAAGAAATTTTTTTGCTTTTCAGGAATTCTATACATCAAATTATAATTTTGTTTCGAAAATTCAATATTCGAACTCAGAATTACAATTTTTCCAGGAAATTTCTCTCACAAAAGAGAACAAGAACAATAGGAAAAAATTTAGAGCAATATTTATTTCCCAAATTCTTCTGGTAATTCTTCGGAATCCCTTGAAATTTCAATTGCTGTCTCACATTATTTACGCGAGCAGTGTAATCAGATTTTTCATCAGTTCTCCTTCAGATTATGGGCAGAAACAGACCGTGGAAGAAGTAGGCCTTGGCAGAATGAAAATCTTATTCTATAGAAGAAAAATTTTTACGAAATATTGCATTATTACAAATCGTTTCATTTGACTCGTTTCAAATACAATCTCTATTTGCTCCCCTTCACGCAGCTCAAACGTGAAAGATGACAAACAATTTTAGAATGTACCTACATTGTTGAATGACAAATATGAAAATTTTCCATATTGTCGCGCTCGAATTCTATTCAATAACAATCGTGGTATTTACGATTTATATTTGATGAACAGATTTTAAATTTTCTAAAAAGCTGGACTAGCCATGAACTTTATTCAAATCATGGGTACCGAGATTTTTCTCCCTTAAGAAGACAATTGATTTTAGGAATTGAAATGAATTTTACAATATTTCCAAAGTTATTTTTTAAATCTTTTTCCCAAATTAAAAATATTAGCTTATGTATCATTATTATTTTTAATAATATCCAATTTTAATATTGCTAAGAAATTCCTATTCCTTCTTACATTTTTAACTATCTTCTTCTCTATCAATGCTAGATAGTTGCGGTTTCTTTTTACCTCCACCTAAGAAGTAAGGCAGCCAAAAGTTTTTAAAAATGTAGGAAAGAAGGTGTTTTTTCACGAAAATAGGGTGATAATGGGCGAATAAATTCTTTCAAGTAAAATCATTGTGCACATAATACGGAATGCAATATTCACTACTTCAAATATCTAACATTTGGAACGGAAATTCAACTTGAAAATATCAATTTTCAACCAAAAAGTAAATAGTTACATTTTTGGTGGAAAATGTAAATTCTGAAAAAAAATTCCAGTAATTGAAGAAAAAGGAACCTTCAGACGAAAGTTCGAGATTATTCTATTCAGAAAAGAGATTGAATCGTTTAAGCAATTTCCTGATACACGATCATCAGTGTTCTAGAAAGTATTGAAAAAATCGCTGCCAATGTGGAGGGCTATGAGGACAGATCTTACTCTGCATACTCTGAAGTGGAAAATTATTCTTCTTCCTCTGATGATGAAATTTCCTCTCCTCCACCCAAAGAAACTGCTCCTAATAAATAATAAAGTGGATATAGATTTCTTGTCTGCAACCAAGGAACTGGAGGCAACCGTCCCGAAACCGTCGAAGGAACTGGCAAATCAGGGCATATGTACAATGACAACGCTCTGGTAATATGACGCTCTTGGAATATGATTCGCTATTTAGAAGGGCAAAAGAAATTACAGGCTGCCCCAATTTTCCAGTATTACTGGTCAGTTCGCAATTAAACGGCTTAGTATTACACACCCACCATTTGGATCTATTGGGCTAATTGGATCTTGCTCTCGGTACGTTCACTCATGGTTTGCTCCTTTGAAGGGACGAATTTCATTCCAGCAATATGTCCTTGGCATAAAAGCATCCAACTATATGTGAGGAAGTGAAGAAGACTCTTTCGGAAAATAAATCTCCTTTTCGAGTCATCTCAAATGATATCGTTCAGTACACGTGCGGCAGTAGAGAGGACGTAATGGAAATGAGAAGAAAGGCTTTTGCACCAAAAAATAACAATATAGCTTCCCTCCTCGCTACTGTTCCACCCTCAGAAAAACAAGTTTTCGATGAAAATGAATTGAGTGCATCATTCAAAGAACGTGGTGGGTTCTATAATTTTCTTTGTTTGAACCCCAAAACCTGCAGGGTCTGGGAAGTCCCAAACTTTTGGAGGGAATAGAGCATCAAGAGAGAGTACTAGTAAAAAACCATGTGCGCGGCCCTCATCGAATCGAAGTTTCAACCAAAAATCTTCTATCAGCTCAGATGAAAAAAGTGAACGAGGAGGGCAAGGGAGATCTCCCGAGATATTTCTAGACCATCAGGTGCTGGCAGAGGAAGAAATTCCAAAAAATTCTGACTCGCAGAATCAAAGAAAATCTCAAGGGGGACAATTGAGACATCACCAAAGGAAGGGTCAGTCTTGGGACTTCAGACTCGATCATCAGTTTTCTAAGAGGGTATTTCATTCTCTTCATGAAAAAACCACCGATAATTCAATTTGCAGACAGTATTTGCTCACGATCAGAAGCGAGACCATCAACCGACATGGACAGGGAATTGACAGAGTTCATCAAGACGGGAGTTCTAGAGAGGACGAACGTTACGTTCAGATTCTTGTCGACCATTTTCATAGTCCCAAAATCAGACGCTTTCCTGAGGCCGATTTTCAATCGCAAAAGCCTCTTCGAATGTGTCGAATCGGTTAGAAAGTCAACTAATTGAAAGAGTGATGCGAGTGTTGATCTACTTAGATATTTAGACTTAGATTATTGGAAAATAAATTTTCCAAAATCAATTCTAGTGTCAAGTCGATAGTTAGAGTATCTGGACATCATGTGAAATTCTGGGACAAAACTAAAATTTATATCCGAGAAGGAGACGAAAAGAATGAAGCAAACCCCGGAAAAAGTAGTAAGTCAAAAAAATGGAGCTGGCAGCAAGTGGAGTCTCTCCTTGGAACCTTGGAATTATCTTTCTTCGTAGTTTCACTAGGAAGATTATTTTGCTGGAACTTGCAGCGAGCAACATGCTTTGCTCCCTTGATGACGGATGCATTCAATGAGGGCTGGGAAGCTCAAACAGGGGACTCATTGATGAAAGGCCTCTCGAGTTTAGAACAGAAAAAAAATTGGTTAATTGGTTAATTAAAATTTGTTAAAAATTAAACAAACAGTTTCCTCGAACCGAGACACGAGGCATAAATAAAACGTGGTAGAATAGATTATTCGTGTAAATAATTCTCATTCCGTTATTTTTCAGGAAGATCATGTGTAAATACCTTATCTTGGTGGATGTGACGAAGTACGTTTTCAAGTATGACAAAACTATCGTTTAATTGTTTCAATAGAGATGATAATTTAACACCATCGTCTCTTTTCAATAAACTTTTCTGTTCGTCACAATTTCCATTTCCACAAAATTTCAGAATTAAAATGTATTCTATAGCCTCAAGAAACTTAACCTATTTTGAATAATTATATCAAATCAAAAAAAGTAGAAAATTAGCCAAACGCGCCGGCTTTTCAGAAAATTTCTAATTTAATATTTTACTTTAAAAAATATCTGACAAACAGAAAAAGCCCAAAATTAAAGTTTTTCTATGAGGGAAGTTTAACAAACATTTATCTTTTAATTTTTCTCCATTTCGTTAATTTCCAGTTCTGTCGATTTTGATTATGGATTTCGAAACAATAAGTCAACTTGGCTCTCCTCCCACTCTCTCCTTTTATTAGCATAGAAACCGCCAGCTTTTTTAGGGCAAAGTGATTTCTTCATCCTCGTTTGTAGTTAAAAACATAAGGAAGACGAAAATAAGGAAATTGATTTTAGTTCTTGTTTTTACATGCATTGTTATCTTTGATTATTTCAAAAGCGCCAGGTACATTGAACCTAGCAAATAGAGAAAATGTCGAGGTGTCCCATCCGCAATCTTTTTCCTTCTACTCTATTCGTTTCAAAGATTAAATAAAATGCGCCAATCAGATTTCGCCAAAGTTAGTTTGAATAGTTGTCGAAATTCTTCAGTAATCAGTTCACTCTTCTCTTTCTCGGTCAGTGTGAAAGTTGGCAAGAATGAAGAAAATTCCTCCTGTTCTACTCCTCATGTTGGTGGGGTTTCTGCCTAACGATTGTAAGTGTGATACAATAATTAATATCTATAACAAATAATTCATATGTATATGTGTGTGTGTGTGTGTTTTAGTATGTTTGCTTAAGAGCGTCCAATTTAAGTTTTTTATTGATAAAGTACCCTATCATTGCTACAAGATTTAATTCGGTACTTCTGAACTGATACAGAAATTCTTTGCATAATAACCGTGCTACTGATTAACATGTTTTTAATTTTAATTCGACTTGTTTTAAGAGCCTTAAGATGATACTCTATTTCAAAATTTCAATTTCAAAATGATAAGGAAGGTTCAAACATTCACAAACTCAACCAGTCAGAAATCAAAGCCTCGAAAATGCCTGAATTACATTTACAAATTTTCTTAGAACCACTTTGCAATTGAAATATTTTCTTCCAAATATATTTTTTTGGTTGAAAAATAAACTTTTGACGGAAAACTTACCCATTTCCTGTTTAGTTAAAAATTTATCTTCTTGAGTCAACAATTCGTCTATTTGATTGAAAATTCCTGCATTTTGTTGAAAATTAAGCGTTTTCTGGTAGAATATTATTCCTATTGCTTGTGAATTAATATTTTTGATCTAATGTTCATTTCTTTAATTGACCATTATATCTTTCACTAAAAATTAATTTTTGACTGAAAATTTAACTATTCTATTTTTTCTGGAAAATTTATAGTTTTTTGATAGAAATTTATTCTTACTTATTTTAAACTCAGCTTTTTAATTGAACATTTAATCATTCTGTTGGAAATTATGTTATTAGGTTAAAGATTTTTTCTTTAACTGCAAATTTACCTCTTCTATTTTTGGTTAAAAATTCATGTCTTTATTTGAAGTATTAGTTCAAACATTTCTTTTTAAATTCAAATATTTCTTGGAAAATCTATGTAATTGATTATAAATTACTCTTTATTCATAGAGAATGATTCTGCTTTGTTTAAAATTTATCTGCTTGATTCAGAATTAATTTCTTTAATTGAAAATTAGTTTTTTTTTTAAATTGAAAATTAGGCTTTTCAACTAAAATTCTATTTTGGTGAAAATTCAACTATTTTTAAAAATAATTATAGTGTTAATGTTTTTGTCTACTGGTCGTTCCATAATTTTTATTAAATGTTGATTTCTTTCGCAATTAAAAATAAATATTTAATAAAAATGTGGGAACGACCAGTAGACAGAAACATCACCATTATGATTATTATTTATTACCCTGGTCAAGAACCTTAGCATCGAATTTGAAATATTTTGTTTATAATTCATCTTTTTTGGTAAAAATGTAGTGTCTTCAATGAAAACTTTATCTCTTTGGATGAACGTTCTATTGTTTGGTTGGAGATTTAAGTATTCACCTATTCAATTTTTCACTAAAAATTCATTTCTTCTGTTACAAATGTAACCATTTTGTTGGAAATGCGTTGTTTTTGTTGAAAAATAATTTTTGTAACTGAAAATAAACGTATTCTATTTTTAGATAAGAATCTGTCTCCAGTTTAAAATGTATGTCTTTTTTTATTTGTGTCTTTTTTAGTAGACAATTAAATTTAGTTGAAACTGTAACTATTTCATTGAATTTATTTTATTTGAGTGACATTTTTTTTGAAAAGGTTTAATTATTTTATTTCTTTTTAGAAAAGCATGCACTTAGAAGTCAATTTCTCTGGTAAAGAGTTCAAACATTTTGTTAAACTTTTTTGAAGATATATCTTCTTAATTGAAAATTGATTTATTCTAGTTTTAGTTGAACATTTGTCAATTTTAAGATATTTGCAAGTAAATACCTTTTTTCTATCTAAGAATGGTGCTTAGAGGCATTTACAAAAGCTATAATTTTTTTTCGAGATTTTTTTCCATATTTCGCGTCGTTTGACTTAAAATATTTTGCAAAGCTTCAATTCTTCTCTTAAACCTTTTTTGCGTAGTTGTCGTCGTTTAGTGTCGAATTGGAACATTCGGTTTTTGCATAGCATTTTCGATGGATAAAACCATAACTTTTGGTCAAGAAATGCTCGTTAACGAAATAGTTCTTTCTTTTAGGACCCAAAAAATGTACCAAAGATCGATTTGCTCCCTTCATTTTTTCGAGATTAATCGTATTTATGGACAGACGAACAGACACACAGACAGACGCCATATCCAAACCTTGATTTTCGGTTTCAGAGTGTCTCAAAACGTGAAGATCCATTGAAAAACTGAGGTGTTAAATTACGGACGATTCTCATAATTTTAAAACTAAATCTTTAAGTTTACTAGTATACGCAAACTTGCTAAACGTCAAATTTTCCCCCCACAACCTTAGGTGATGCTATGATGTTCCAGAGTTGAACCGGTAAAATTTACATGGACACCCATCATGGATGGTTTGAGAGTGAGACCACGAAATTTGGAAATGTTGGGGGCCAGCCCGATTGGTTGACGAGTGCACCATCAACTGAGTTTGAACACTATCAAGCTCTCGTGCGTGTACCGAACGGAATGACACATATTTCCGGTACCATGATTTCGAGAGCACCACCTGACACTCCTGAAGAGGCTCTCGCACCAATATCAGTTTCTGCAAATATATTTGGTATAATAATGCACTGCCAACAACAACCCTGCCATTGGCAGCCATACGATCTGGCCAACCCACCACAGTACATACCTGGATCAAGACACAACATTCTGTAAATAACGATACCACACACTACGGAGGTGTTACACACTATACTCATAGAAGAAAAGCAAAAAAAAAAAAATTCGACAAAGCCTTCCAGGCTTATGAATTGAAAAATGCTATGGGCATGACCTCGGTGAAACAACACGCACGTACCCGCGGTTGTTGCATATTATAAAGTTATATCGCGAGTGACCTGCACTGTGAAAATCTCTATGTTCTTGGGATATTCTGAAATTATTGCATTAATCTCTTATATTACTATATTCTATCATATTCTGTTGTTATATACTATCATATTCGGTGAACTATGTGTGAATACTTTAATTAATAAATTGAGCATGCAAAAATAATAACCTTTTCTCCCTAAGATAATGTGAAAACTGTAGTTGAGACTTTCTCAAATTTTAAACTCGAATTTACAGGGTGACCGTAAATAAAATGAACTACTAAAATGAATAGAAATGATAATCTTAATGCTACAAGTAATTTCTTATCCCAGTATTTATGCAGAATTCATCAGAGCATAATAATTAATCATAAATTTTGAAGGTAAATCACTCGCAGAGACTCTTATGGGTTCCCAAAGAAAATCCCACAATTGACAAATTCTAATTTTTTCTAATATTGCAGTTTGTCACCGTTTTTTGATCTTTTTCATAAATAATCATTGATCGATTATTTTTAAAAACACAGTTATCTGAAAACTAATTTTCAATCGTTTAGACAATTTTAATTTGTTTAAACATTTGTTTTCAAGGTAAGTCGCGGAATGAACGTATTTCTTCTGTATTCATAATGTCTCCCCTAAGGGTTTACATGAGTTCCATTTCTTAGAACACTTCCTTCTACATGTTTTATAAAATCCTATCCTTACTATTTACAATTATTTACACCTATTTACATAAAATCTGATATCTAACGCCTTAAATCTATTGTTGACGGTAGCGCAATTTGCGACGTGTTAGCGAACGAGTGAGCGAGTGACCGAAAGCGAGAGTGCAAGCGAGAGACAGAGAGCGGTAACGCAAACGCATCTTAATTTACTGATGCCATTACATAATCATTACTTACAATTCTTTACGCTTATAATTCAATTTAGGCGATTTCCGTTTCCTTTTTCTTTCACTTCTCTTGTACCTCCATTTTGCCATTTTTTGCATCCATTCTTTCATTCTTTTTCAGTTACTCCCCTAGCATCCTCTAACTCCTTCATCCACTCTTCCCCCAAACCATCCTCCCCTAAAATCCTTACCACATCCTCTTCCCAGCTTCCTTTATCTTCCATTCCTCTCCTACGTCCCTGCCATACATGCTCTCATGTTTCCTCTTCCCATTCACATATTCTGCACTTCCTGTTATCTTTCCTTTCCCAATACATACTTACCCTTACCTCGTTTCCCAATCTAAATCTTGCTATTCTTGTCCATCTTTCCTCTCCCCATCCCTTTTCTAAATACTTTGGTACTCCTTCCCTTTTATCATCTTATACCATATATTATATTTTGATTCCTCAATCATCCCCCATCTTTCAATTAATTGTCTTTCTCTCTCCCTTTTTTCTACTTCTTCATAGTTGACTCCAGTCCCGTCTTCTATATCTCTAGCCTTAAATAACTCCCTCCTTTCTTCCTCACATCTCGTTAATTCAATCGCCTTCCCTCTCCTTTCTTCTACCTCCATCAAACACTTTCTCGCTAACTTCCCTCCCTTTCCCTCCCTCAGCTTCGTCTCAAAATTCCATGCCCTCTTTCCCGCTCTAGTACTTAATTTAGTCTACCCCTAGCGTCCACCTTATATACCTTTCTTGTAAAGTTTCAATCTCTTTCCTTCCTTTCCATCCCCATATCTCTGTTCCGGCCATACCAGCGTATCAAATAACCACATTCTCCTTCTCCAATTTTAATTAAATCTTCTTTTTCCTATTCCCCATATCCGTTTCATTACCCCTGCTGCTTTTTTTATCCTTTCTCTTATATGAGCTCTATGATCTCCATTTGCTTGCAAGGTATATCCCAAATACCTAAACTCTTTTACTTCTTCTAATTTTTTCCCCTTCCGTCTCCCCGTCCATTCTTTCTTTCTTCGTCCTTCTTTTCTAAACCTCATTATCTTTGTCTTTTCTACATTTAAATTCAACTTTTTTCCATCTAAGTATTTCTCCAATCCGGTAATTAAGCCCGCCATCCCTTCTCCATCCTGTGCCATCAACACTAAATCGTCTGCGTATGCCACTGTATATATCTTTTCGTTCCCTGTCCTAACTCCTCCCCACCCTTTTCTCTTCATTTCTTCTTCTAAATCTGATATTGATATATTAAATAAAAGTGGGCTCAGAGGACATCCTTGCATCCCCTCTCATTAACCAGAAACTATGTCCCACTTGCTCTCCTACCTTTACCTTGCTTTTTGTCTCCCTAAAAATTTCCGATACTCTCTTTATTAATCCCTCTCTTATCCCTTTCTTCAACATAACTTTCTCTATCTCGCCTCGGTCTAATGATTTAAACGCCGCCTTCAAGTCCACGAACACTGCTATCATTGCCCCTTTTTCCCTTTTAATCGTCTTATTTACTAAGTAGTTCAGAACATATATATTGTACATTAACCCCATCCCTTTTCTAAGCCCTGTCTCATTCGGTGGCTCTATCTTTTTCTCCACAACTTCTTTTTTTAACCTCTCCGATAAAACAGTCACATATACTTTATACAGTGTTGGCGTTAATGTCACTCCTCTATAATCTTTAACCTCCACCCCTTTGCCTTTCTTCACTATTCGTATCACACTCCTTCTTTCCATAACTCTGGCCACCCCTCTCCTCTCCATACTCAATTGCACATTATCCATGCCCATTCCTTTAATTCTGTTCCCTCATATTTCCATACTTCATTTGGAATCTCATCTATACCAGGTGCCTTTTCATCTTTCATCATCCCTAATACCTTGACTATTCCCTCTCTTGAAATGTCTTCCTCCTCATCTGCTTCACTACCATCTCTTCCTCCTTTCCTAACTTTCCTCTCTACCCCTCCTAGTAATTCCATAAAATATTTTTTCCATTCTATCATCTCAATATCCTGGTTTAATCTTTTTCTTCTTCTTATCTCTTTATTTACCAACTTCCAAACCTCTTTTTCCGTCCTAGCCTTATCCGCTTCTTCTTCAAAGCATTTATTTTCCTCCTTTTTTTTTGATCACACAACTCAGTATACTCCTTCTTTCTTCTCCTATATTCTTCTCCACTACTTGTCCCTTTTCTCCATTTTCTTAATACCCTTCTCACTTCCTTCTTGTTCTGTTTACACTCTTCATCCCATCCACTTCCATCCCATCCTTCACTAACTTCTTTTTTGCTTGTGCATTCTAATGCTCATTTTATTTCTCTTACCATTATTTCCATTTCCTCGTTTACATTTCCTTCCCTCATTTTGATATTCCTGACTTTTTCTTTGCACTGTTCTCTACCTGCCATTGACCAATCCCCTCTTTCTGCTCTTTTTACTTTTGCTTCATTTTTTGCCTTTTCGTTATTACACATTTTTTCCTCTACCGTCACTATTATGGAAAAGTGATCCGAATCTCCATAGTTCCCCACTTCTAGTTTCTTAACCTTCTCTCTTACTTGGTCGTCCACTACCACATAATCAATTGCCGTTCCCCTCTTTCCTCCTGAACGTGTATATTCCCCTTCCTCATCCCCCTCTATACTACCGCTTAGGACAAACCATCCCATCTCCCCTAGGCTCTGCAACAACGTATTCCCCTCCCATTCAGTATCTTGTCTTTGGATTTTCTTCCTTGCTCTCCATCCCATTCCTTTCCTCCTCTATCTCCTGTTCTCGCATTAAAAGCATTAAAATTATTTTCCTTCATCAGTTCTCTCATCTCCTCTGATTTCTCCTGCATATCACCGTTCACATAAACCCCCTCTATCTTCCACCTCTCTCCTCCCACATTTATGTCTTCTACTATTAATCCTTCTTTATGCTCTTTCAACTCTTTTTTATCATTCTCTGTTATGCATTCGTTCCTTACTCCCATCACCATTCCTCCCATTGCTCTGCCCTTTTTATTCTTCCTCTTTGCATTTTGAACCTGCCATTTGTAACCTCTTGGTGATCTTCCCCTTACTCTTTCCCATCCCTTTTCATCTAGCCACGTCTCCATCATTACCACTACATCCCATTGTGTCAAATTTCTCATAAAATCCCTATTCTTTCTTTCTAAGCCTGCTACATTCCAGTAGCATATCCTCCAATCTTCCCTACTTTCGTTTCTCGTCTCTTCTTGTTTCTCACTATTTCTTATTTCTTTACCTCCCGTTCCCTTCTCTCCTAGTTTTTTGATACCTCATTTTTTACTAACTCTTTTATATCCTCGTCCAATTTCCACCATACACCTTCTATCTGTATTCTCCCATACTTAACCCATCTTCTTTTTCCCTTTTTTCTTTCCTCTTCCGCTATTTTCCTTAATTTATACTGCATGTTCCTTTCCACCCATGTCAAATCATCCTCTATTCTCTCCGAGCTTCCATTTCAACTTCGCACTTCCTCTATCTTTACCCTAGAATCAATCCTTTTTAGTACTTCTTCCACTCCTTCCATCAGCTCCTTCCCCTCTAATCTTAGACCCTGTATCACTATGTTTCTTTTTTTTTCTTCTCTCTCTTTCTTTTCTATTTTTTGTTCTATTTTTCTCAGCCTTTCCTTCTCCTTATTCCCACTCTCCACTCCTCCAAGCTCACGGTTTGAACTTTCAATTTTTTTATTCTACCTTCCAACTCATCTACCTTTTTATTAGGCTCTTCCTTATTTTCTAGCCTTTGCTCCAACATCTGCATCCTTTTCCCTAGCTTTTCCTTAACTTCTTCCCATTTCCTCATTTCTTTCCTAAGTTCGGCCATTTTCTGTCTAATTTCTTCCCTAATTTCCTCCACACTTTTTTCCTGCCTTTCTTCATAGATCCCCATCACTTCTATCATCATTTCGCGCGTTTCTTTTAATCTTTCCTTTTCCATCGGACCTTTATCCTCATCTCTGCCTTTTTTGTCCCCTTATTTTTCTCCTCCTTCTCAACAAAGCTATGTTTTTCCGGCGGCGATCTGTACATTTTTGGATTTTTCAAGCTTGGCCCTATGTCTTCCTTGTCTTCACTGCTTCCCCGCTCCTCTCTCTTCCTTTTAAGGAATGCCTCAATTGATCCCACGCTTTTCGCCCTCAATCTATCCTTTTCCACCGTTTTCTTATACTTTCCCCTTGCCCTCCTTTCTTTGTTCTAACTCGGTGAAGAAATAATAGTGAATATGCAAAAATAGTCAAACTTATCATTATTATCAGTATAATATTACAAAACATTAAATATTATAAGTATTATAGAATTATAGTACTACATGACTCGTTTCAAATGAAATCTCTATTTGTTCATCTTTACGCAACTTGTACGTGAAAGATAGCAAAAAAGTTTACAAGAGACCTGCTATATAAATCTTTATTTGAAAAAAAAATCTTGTATCATCATGCTTGAATTTTATTCGATAAGAATTATGATCAATTATAACAATTGAATTTATCAGTTTCATTTAATAAATAGATTTTAAATTCTTCCTGAAAAGCTGGTCTATACTGGACCATTTTTCACATCATGCGAACAGATATCTTCTTTTTAAAGGAAATGGATTCCAGAAATTGAATACACTTTGTAAATAATTTCGAATTTAGTTTAAAAGTATTCATTCCTAAAATGAAATGCGAGACTAAATTCAAAATTTTCATTCAAGTTTGATCAACAATTAATTATTTTATGCTCTGAACGATTTTTTCCATCTGCAACGTTTTAGGGAATTTTTTTTCTTGAGGAAGTAGTAAAGTTATTCTTGAATATTCATTTTACAAAGTAATATTGAATTAATGTTAATTAAATTGAATTATAATTTCCTAAATAATATTTTGATAAAAATATTAAAATAAAGTTTGTTGAAAACTGAACAAATATTTTCGACGAATCTAGACACAAGGCGTAAATGAAGCAAGATAAAATAGACAGAATATGTAAATAATTCAATGTCATGATTTTGATGAAAAATAACTCGAAGAAAAACCTTGCTCGAGGTGGCGTTGTCTATTTACAAGTTTCACAATCAGCTTCTAATTGTTTCAATAAAGCTGAAAATCTTACACAATCGCCTTCTTTTATTGAACTAATCTATATATCATTAATCATGTTTTTGTAGAAATTTCAAACTAACATATGTTATATAGCTCAAAAAAATTAATATATTTTTCATAAGTAAACAAATTCATTTGTTTCTTTCCAAAATATGCGAGGAACTAAAATTCCTCATTCCAGATCCAAATTATAA
The DNA here is from genome assembly GCA_932178445.1 of Andricus quercusramuli. NCBI lineage: Eukaryota > Metazoa > Arthropoda > Insecta > Hymenoptera > Cynipidae > Andricus > Andricus quercusramuli. The sequence continues at coordinate 20,133 of CAKNXH010000980.1, forward strand.
TTTTTGCATTAAAAAATTCCCTGTTGCAAATCAAGAAAATGCTGTCTTGTGATTCACAATTATAAATATTTCGGAAAATTCATTGCTTCAAGTGAGAATTGTAATTCTTCTCGAAAATTGTCTGTTCCAACTTCGAGTTTCGAGTCAAAATTGTAATTTTTTGGAAAATTCGCTTCTTCAGGTCTGTATTAAAAAAGTTTCATAAATGTTGGGTTCTAAAAAAATCAAAATACTTTTCTATAACTTCACTTCTGAAATATTTCCTTTTGCAATTTAGAATTATAGTTATTTTCATAAATTCCCCATGCCAAATCAGCATTATGATTATTTAAAAAAATTTCTTGTTTCAGATCTGAATTAGAATTTGTTTTCAAAATGTTCCTGTCTCAAACCAAAACTAGCTATGAATTCGATATCGAGTGTTTCGACTTTGTTTGTATTGATAATTATATGGTGCACATTTCACGAGCAATACAAACATTTTTTTTAAAGAAAGACAAATCAGACAAATCAAATTTTTCTATTCAAAATAATACCCTTTCGAGTTGGAAAAGGAAGGAGTATAAAATTTGAAATTTTAAAATTCGAAATTTTTTAATTAGCAAAAATAACAATTGCTAAATACTTAGAAATTTTTTACTGTTCATTTAAAATCAGTAATTGTAAATTAAATATTCAAAATCAAACAAAAAAGCTAAACTTTGAACGTTACATTTTTAATTGTTTTATTTCAAAATATTTAATTTGCAAGTAAAATTGTTAAATTTTGATGTATAACATATTGAACACCTATTAGGATTTCTAGAAAAAAATTAAAATTTAAGTACGTTGAATTTATTTTCAATTTGCAATTTGAAATGATTTCAAATAATTAAACAAAGTGTCTACGAACACCGATAAAATTTGGCTATTCGTACAGAAATTTTGGTGCAAATGGCCCACAGCTAATTTGAAACAAAATATAGATTTGTGCAGCTTCCGAAAAAAAAATTTAGAAGATTTTAAAGAATTTCGGAAGGCTTCAAAAGAATGAAAAACATTTTCTCAAGATTCCTAGAAAAATCTAAAATGACGTTTTATTTTGACAATTAATTTTGAGAGAATATTTAAACAGATTTGAAAAGATTTCTAAAATTGTCAAAAATTAATTTGGAAGATTCTAAGGAAATATTTTTAATGTTGCATCATTTGAGCGAAATTTGAACATGAATAATGTGGGTCATTTTACATATTTCTTTGAATTCCAGTCACAATTCTGGTTGACCATTTTAGCCATTTAGTAGGCGTTTTTCTTACGAATAGTAGGTGCCTAAAAACCACTAAAAACAAAATACTATATTTTTCGTATCAGAAGTTTCCGTGAATTTTTTTTTTAAATTTGATTTCTTGTCAATGAGGCGATTTTCTGCAACAGCCAAGAAAGTTTCATTTTTGCTGAAAGGTGTTGCAGTTCAGAATTATAGGCATTTTGGAAAATTCCCGCGAAAAAACAAAAATTATAATTTTTTCTTCTTCAAAAATCTGCTTCTCCAAATCAGAATAATATTTTCTTTCTTCAATTCCCTGTTTCGTTTCAAGCCAAAATCCTAAAACGTTCAGGAAATTCCTCGTTCTTAGTCAAGATTGTGGATCTTTTACAAAATTCCCCATTTTCGTCGTGAAAAATGATCTTTTAATAAATACACTGTTCCACACCTAAATGAGAATAACGTTAAAAAATTCCACATTCCAAATTCAAATTGTTATTATATTAAAATATTTCTTGTTACGGCAATTACATATGATTTTTAATTCCCTCTCCCCAGACAAAATTATAATTCTCAAGAAAAATTCCTTGTTTCAGATTTGAATAATAATTTTTCTTTTTTAAATGCATTGTTCCAAGTCAGAAACATAATTCTTTCAGGAAATTCCACCTTCCAAGATCAAATTGTTACTATTTTAGAGAATTTGTTGTCTCAACTGACAATTTTAATATCTTTTAAAAAATTCCCTGTTTCAAGTCGAAATTTATATTCTTTTAGGAAATTCTTTCTGTCAGATCCGGATTGATTTTTTTTTGTTCCAAAACGTTTTGTGCCGAATCATAAATATAATTCTTTGCAAAAATATTCGGCTTCAAGTCAGAACAATGATTTGTTTTTTAAATTCCTTATTTCAGATCTGCTTTAGAATTATTTTTCGAAAATGTCCTGTTCCTAATCAGAATCATAACTAGTTTCAAAAATCAACCATTCCATGTCAAAATTGTAATTCTTTCGGAAACTTTCTCTCTTCCGATCTGCATTATATTATTTTTTGACAACACACTCTCCCGAATCAGAATTTTCTTTGAAAATTCCTTAAAAGATAAAATTATTATTACAATAATTTTGTCCTCGAACGGGCGATTCTTGAGATTCATTATGATTCTGATTTGGGGGATGGGGTCAACTTTGCACGTAGCAACTTTGCACGTGCTCAACTGTGCACGTCGATGGCCAGACGGACAACTGTGCACGTCGTTGGTCGAAAGGACAACTGTGCACGTGCCATCTGTGCACGTGCACAGTTGTCCAAATGACAACTGTACA
>CAKNXH010000980.1:23105-77997 GCA_932178445.1 Andricus quercusramuli
TCTGAATTCCTTGTATACTCTGAATCCTTGAATTGACTGAATTCTTCGAATTTTCGGAATTCTCAGAATTCTTCGAATTTTCTGAATTCTTTGACTTCTCTGAATCCTTGAACTCTCTGAATTTCTTGAATTCTGTGAATTCTTCGGATTCTCTTAATTCTGTGAATTCCTTGAATTCTCTGGATTCCTTGAATTCGTTAAATTTGAAGAATTCTGTGAATTCCTTGAATTCTTTAAATTTGTTTAATTCTCTGAATTCCGTGAATTTGTTGAATTTGTTGAATTCTTTGAATTCTCGGAATTCCTTGAGTTCGTTGAGTTCCTTCAATTCGCTGAATGCCTCCAATTCGCTAAATGCCTTGAATTCGTTCAATTTGTTGAATTCGTTAAATTTGTTGAATTCTCTGAATTCCTTGAATTTGTTGAATCCCTTGAGTTCGTTGAATTCCTTGAGTTCGCTGAATTTCTAGAATTCGCGGAATGCATTTAAATTTGCTGAATTTCTAGAATTCTCTGAATTCCTTGAATTCTCGCAATTCCCTGAATTATCTGAATAACCTGAATTCTCTGCATTCCCTGGATTTGTTGAATTCCCTGAATTACTTAAGGTTGTTGAATTCCTTCAATTCGCCGAATGCCTCCAATTTGCTGAATGCCTTGCTTTCTCTGAATCCCTTGAATTCTGTGAATTCTTCGAATTTTCTGAATTCTCTGAATTCCTTAAACTCTCTGAATTACTTGAGTACAACCCTTACGTAAGGAAATAAACGTGCACAGTTGGGCAAGTTACATCTGTGCATGTGCACAGTTGGGAAAGGGACATCTGTGCACGTGCACAGTTGGACAAGTGATATCTGTGCACGTGCACAGTTAGAAAGTGACATCTGTGCACGGTATAGTGCACAAGAGTCCATCTGTGCACGTCTAAATTTCGACGTGCACAGTTGTCCAAGTTTATGGAAACAAATTTGTAGATCTTCTTTGGCTGAACAACTTGTATCTTCATCTTTCTTCGTACCTTGCGTCGTTTTTGCAATTTTTTTTTATCATTAATGTTATTTTTCACCATTGAAACAAAAATTACGCATCCTATCAGAAAATGATAACTGAAAAGTTTGTAGCTCTTTTCTGAATGACCAGCTTTTGTCAATTGATTTTTCTTGTTTCTTTCTTTCTTGTTTCTTGTTTCTTTCTTGGTTTGTGTCATTTTTCCGGAAACTGAATTCATTTTATTCTTAAATCAGCTGTTTACAATCAGAACAAGAACCACGCGTCCAATGAAAAAGTGATTCATAAAAAATTTGTAGATCTTTCTTGATTGCACAATTTTTATTTCCTCATCTTTTCCCGTATCTTGTATAGTTTGACCGCAAAATGGAATTTTTGATTCTTCATTACTTTTTTGTGCGATGAAAATTTAAATTTTCGATTTTTCAAGAAAATTAATGAAGTTTTATGACAGTGTTGTAGGGCACCTTGAATTGTTCTCATATAGTGCCTTTTTTGGCTTAAAAATTTCATTTACGTTCGTTTTTTGCAATTTTTCAAATGCTGTAACTCCAGTCATTTTTCTTTTATCAAAAAGTAAGTGGGATAAATTTTTTGTCTCTTTGAGTACTACGAATATCCGTACAGAGAAGAAGAATTTGCTAGCAGACAGACATACAGACAGACATTTTGTGAAAACCAGTTTTTTGGGTTCCTGGGGTCTCAAAACGTGGACGTTTCTTCCCATTATACCTAGAATGAGAAAGTATCATCATTCTTGCTAACTTTCACACTGACCGAGAAAGAGAAGAGTGAACTGCTTACTGAAGGATTTCGACGGCTATTTAAACTTACTTTGACGAAATCCGATTGGCGGATTTTATTTAATCTTCGAAACGAATAGAGTGGAAGGAGGAAGATTGGGGATGTCCTTCGGCTTTAAAGTTCAACAATGCTGTTGAAAATTGATGTATTTTGATGAAAGATGGTGTTTTGGTAGAACATTAATCTTTTTGCTAAAAAATATTTCTTTTTGGTTGAAAATTCAACTATTTGCACTATTCCAGTTTAGTATAGAAGCCCATCCCTTATGGGTTGAAAATTCAGCTATTCGGTGCAAAATTAATGTATTTTATTAAAAATTCAAATCTTTGGTTAAAATAGTAATTGCATTAAGTATGGTATTTCAAGTAATTTTATTTCAAAGAATTTATAGTCAACAATAGCCTGAATTGGTGAGGAAGTTGAAGGACTATTCCCTAGGAAAGTTGTAAAAAAAGGCTAGTATTTAGACGACGAAATCCCGGAAATCTTATCTCTAATCACTGTCAGGAAAACTTAGGAAATCTCCACGAGTGTCTGAGATGTGACAAAAAATGTCCAAGCGTGTCTGCGTCGGTTTTCAGTCGGCTGATTATACGCTTTAGAATATTGTCGTCTGATAAGAATATTTCTTTTTCTTTCTCTATTGCCTCATTTGTCAAAGGGCACAATAAAAATTACGAATAACAATTAACCTGTCACGCCATGGCTGACCATAGCGGCTCGTACTACTGACCGCTCACAGCATCTTTTCGGTTCCGCAGTAGTCGACGCCGTTATGGTCAGACACCGGTCTATCTACTTCACTGCCGCTGAAAATCTGACCTTTCCAGTCGGCTTCATTACAACTAATAATTTTGAGGCAAAAAAACTAATTTTAAGCTAAGGAAATCAGTTTCCATCCAAAAGGATGAATCTCCAAAGACAAAAAAAATGAATTGCTTAAGTAATTCTGAAGTTGTTTTAATAATACTTCTTTTGATGTATGATTTATCAAAGACAGACAAGAGGTTCATTTTCACTTACCGAGTTTTCGACAGATTTTGATATTTTTAAGTACAAATTTCTTTTCCAATAATGCTCGTAAATGTTTGAACAAATTGAAATTATAACGTCAAGAAAATACATTCATTTCATGACTTACCTGGGAAAGAAATGCTTAAACAAATTAAAATCATCTAAACAATTGAGAATTAATTAAGAAACGGTGACCAACTGTAATATTAAGAAAAATTAAAATTTGTCACTTGTGGGATTTCCTTTGGGAACCTATAAGAGTCTCTGAGAGTTATTTACCTTCAAAATTTATGATTGATTCTCATTCTCTGACGAATTCTAAACAAATACTGAAAGTGTTCATTGAATTACATGTTAATAGTTAAATTATATCATGTAGCTGGATAGATTTTTGTTCTGCAATGTCAAATTTCCGGTAAAAAAAAAACATTTGGCTGTCATTTTCCGGGTTTCTTAGGAAAGAAGGATATTATTTTCGCATGCTCAATTTATTCATTAAAGTATTCACACATAATTTACCGAATGCGATAGTATATAATAACAGAATATGATAGAATATAGTAATATAAGAGATTAATGCAATAATTTCAGAATATCCCAAGAACATCCAGATTTTCACAATGCAGGTCACTCGCGATATAACTTGAGGATGTCCACTCATGTCCGTAAATAACATTTTCTGCACTCGAGCCATTTGATGATTTTGCAAGTGGCTCTTGCGCGGCTAGCCAAATTAAAAAAATGTCATGGTCACAAACGGTGGCTACGTGCGTGGTCTTCCACCGGGAACTTGCCTGCAGCTCTTAGCACATTTACATTTCGGAGGAATTCTTCTAGTTTGTTTCTTGGCTCTATTTCTTCGAGTATAGTGTGTAAAACTTCCCTAGTGTTTGGTATTGTTATTAACATGGCGGTTGTCCTTCCTTCAGATGGGTAAACCGGTGGGTGGCGTGGATCGTATGGCTGCCAAAAGCAGGGTTCTTTGCAGCGGAATGACATACCATCTATCTGTGCCGAAATTGCTTTTGGTCTGAGATTCTGAGCAGGAGTGTCAGGTGGTGCCGTCGAAGCCATTTCATGGGAAATATGTCTACGATCGTTCGGCATACGCACTAAAGCTTGATACTCTTTAAAGTCTGTTGATGGTATAGCCATTACCCAACTGGGTATGACTTCAGCTTCCCTGCATACTTCACGAATCACTCCATGCTCGGTTAGCACTTGAATTTCACCGCTGGACCTCCCGGACATCATCAGGCCGGACATCCTCATAGCATCACCTTAGGTTGTGGGGGAAAAAATTGATATTTAGTAAGTTTCTGTATACTATTCAACTTAAAGATTTAGTTTTAGAATTACGCGAATCCTAAAGAGGAAGCAAAAGTGAAAAGAGCAGGAAGAGGGGATTGGTCAATGGAAGGTAAAGAACAGTTTAAAGAAAAAATCAGGAATATCAAAATGGGGGAAGGGAATTTAAGCGAGGAAATGGAAATAATTGTAGGAGAAATAAAAGGAGCATTAGAGTGCACAAGCAAAGAAGAAGTTAGTGAAGGAGGGGATAGAAGTGGATGGGATGAGGATTGTAAACAGAAGAAGAAGGAAGTGAGAAAGGTATTAAGAAAATGGAGAAAAGGGACAAGTAGTGGAGAAGAATATAGGAGAAAAAAAAGGAGTATACTGAGATGTGTGATCAAAAAAAAGAGGAAGAAAATGAAAGGTTTGAAGAAGAAGCGGAGAAGGCTAGGACGGAAGAAGAGGTTTGGAAGGTGGTAAATAAAGAGAAAAGAAGAAGGAAAAGAGTAAACCAGGATATTGAGATGTTAGAATGGAAAACATATTTTATGGAATTACTAGGAGGGGTAGAGAGGAAAGTTAGGAAAGGAGGGAGAGATGCTAGGGAAACAGATGAGGAGGAGGATATTACAAGAGAGGAAATAGTCAAGGTATTAGGGATGATGAAAGATGGAAAGGCACCTGGTATAGATGAGATTCCAAATGAAGTATGGAAATATGGGGGGACAGAATTAGAGGAATGGGCGTGGATAATGGGCAATAGAGTATGGAGAGGAGAGGGGTGGCCAGAGTTATCGACAGAAGGAGTAGTGATACCAATAGTGAAGAAAGGCACAGGAAAGGAGGTTAAAGATTATAGAGGAGTTACACTAATGCCAACACTGTATAAAGTATTTGTGACTGTTTATCGGAGAGGTTAAAAAAAGAAGTTGTGGAGAAAAAGATAGAGCCACCGAATCAGACAGGGTTTAGAAAAGGGATGGGGGTAATGGAAAATATATATGTTCTGAACTACTTAGTAAATAAGAGGATTAAAAGGGAGAAAGGGGAAATGATAGCAGTGTTCGTGGACTTGAAGGCGGCGTTTGACTCATTAGACCGAGGCGAGATAGAAAAAGTTATGGTGAAAAAGGGGATAAGAGAGGGATTAATAAAGAGAGTATCGGAAATTTTTAGAGAGACAAAAAGCAAGGTAAAGGTAGGAGAGCAAGTGGGAGATAGTTTCTGGTTGGTGAGATGGGTAAGGCAAGGATGTCCTCCGAGCCCGCTTTTATTTAATATATTAATATCAGAGTTGGAAGAAGAAATGAAGAGAAAAGGGTGGGGAGGAATTAGGATAGGGAACGGAAAGATATATACACCGGCATACGCAGACGATATAGTGTTGATGGCAGAGGATGAAGAAGGGATGGCGGGCTTAATTACCGGATTAGAGAGATAATTAGATGGAAAGAAGTTGAATTTAAATGTGGAAAAGACAAAGATAATGAGGTTTAGAAAAGGAGGGGGAAGAAAAAAAGAATGGACGGGAAGATGGAAGGGAAAAAAATTAGAAGAAGTAAAAGAGTTTAAGTATCTGGGATATACCTTGCAAGCAAATGGAGATCATAGAGCTCATATAAGAGAAAGGATAAAAATAGCAGCAGGGGTAATGTAACAGATATGTGGAATAGGAAAAAGAAGATTTAAAAAAAATTGGCGAAGGAGAATGTGGTTATTTGATACGCTGGTATGGCCGGTATTGGGTTATGGAGCAGAGATATGGGGATGGAAAGAAAGGAAAGAGAGTGAAAGTTTACAAGAAAGGTATATAAGGTGGACGCTAGGGGTAGACTGGAGGACGCCGGGATATATGGTGAGAGAAGAAGCGCAAAGGGATAGATTAAGTACTAGAGCGGGAAAGAGGGCATGGAATTTTGAGACGAAGCTGAGGGAGGGAAAGGGAGGGGAGTTAGCGAGAAGGTGTTTGATGGAGTTAGAAGAAAGGAGAGGGAGGGCGATTGAATTAACGAGATGGGAGGAAGAAAGGAGGGAGTTCTTTAAGGCTAGAGATATAGAAGACGGGACTGGAGTCAACTATGAAGAAGTGGAAAAAAGGGAGAGAGAAAGACAGTTAATAGAAAGATGGGGGATGATTGAGGAATCAAAATATAATATATGGTATAAAATGATAAAAAAGGAAGGAGTACCAAAGTATTTAGAAAAGGGATGGGGAGAGAAAAGATGGACAAGAATAGCAAGATTTCGATTGGGAAACGAGGTAAGGGCAAGTATGTATTGGGAAAAGAAAGATAACAGGAAGTGGATGAAGGAGTTAGAGGATGCTAGGGGAGCAATTGAAAAAGAATGAAAGAATGGATGCAAAAAATGGTAAAATGGAGGTACAAGAGAAGTGAAAGAAAAAGGAAACGGAAGTCGCTTAAATAAGAAGCGTAAAGATTTGTAAGTAATAATTATGTAATAGCATAAGTAGATTAAGATGCGTTTGCGTTACCGCTCTCTCTCTCTCTCTCTATCTCTCTCTCGCTTGCACTCTCGCTTTCAATCACTCGCTCACTCGTTCGCTAACACGTCCCAAATTGCGCTAGCGTCAAAAATAGATTTAAGGCGTTCGATATAAGATTTTATGTAAATAGGTGTAAATAATTGTAAATAGTAAGGATAAGATTTTATAAAAAATGTAGAAGGAAGTGTTGTAAGAAATGGAAGTCATGTAAACCGTTAGGGGACACATTATGAATAAAGAAGAAGAATTACGCGAATCACGTAAATTTATTTCTGTAAATTTTTAGATCTTTCTTGATTGCACAATTCTTATCGATTCATCATTTTTCGCATCTTGTACAGTTTCACCGCAAAATGGAATTTTTTATTTTTCGTTACTTTTTTGTGTGATAAAAATTTGAATTTTTGATTTTTCAAGAAAATTAAAGGAAGTCTCATAACAATATTCTAGGGCATCTTGACTTTTCTTCATATCGTCCGCTGTTTGGCTTAAAATGTTAATTTTCGTTTGTTTTTTGAAATATTGTAAATGCTGTGAATCCAGTAATCTTTCTTCTATCAAAAATCCAAAATGGCTGGCTGACGAACTTGACCTTCCTTTTAGGATACTTACATAGTATATCAAAGCTCAATCCGATACGTTAATTCTTTTTGAAGTAATTGTGTTAATATCTCTAGCATGTCTCATTCGACACTTGATTTGTGATTTTATCATTTTTGAGACTTTGATTTCTGATTGGTATGTTCGTGAATGTTTGAACCTTGGTTACAATTTTAAATGTTTTATTTAAAAATAAATTATAACCGTGAAGCTCTTAAAACAAATAAAATTTAAATTTGAAATATTTTATCAGTAGCACGGTTAATATTCCAAGACTTTCAATATCAGCTCAAAAGTACCGAATTAAATCTTGTAGGAATTTTAAGAATCTTTATCAATGGAAAACTAAAATTGGACGCTCTTAAGCAAATATACTAAAAAACACACACACATATACATATGGATTATTCTTTATAGTCATTAATTATTATGTTACACTTACAGTCGTTAGGCAGGAACCCCACCAACGCGAGAAGTAGAAAAGAAGGAATTTTCTTCATTCTTGCTAGCTGTCTCACTGACCAAGAAAGAGGAGAGTGAACTGATTACTGAAGAATTTCGACGACTATTTAAACAAATTTTGCCGAAATGTGATTGGCGCATTTTATTTAATCTTCGAAACGAATAGAGTGGAAGGAGAAAGATTGCGGATTTGACACTTCGACATTTTCTCTATTTGCTAGGTGTAATTTACCTAGCGCTTTTGTAATAATCAAAGCTAACAATGCGTGTAAAAACAAGAATTAAAATCGATGTTCTTATTTTCGTCTAACTTATGTCTTAAACTGCAAAAAAGGATGAAGAAATCACTTTGCGCTAAAAAAGCTGGGGGTTTCTATGCTGATAAAAGGAGTGAGTGGGAGGAGAGCCAAGTTGACTTATTGTTGCGAAATCCACAATCCGGCGGCGTTTTATTAATTTTCTACTTTTCTTAATTTGATATAATTATTCAAAATATGTTGAGTTACTTGGGCCTATAAAATACATTCAAATTATGATTTTCATGGAAATGGGAATTGTGAGAAACAGAGAATTCTATTGAGAGAAGAAGATTTTGTAAAATTATCATCTCTGTTGAAACAATTAGAAGGCAGTTTTGTCATACTTGAAAATAGATTGCGTCACATCCACCAAGATAACGTATTTACACGTGATCTTGCTGAAAAATGATGAAATGGAAATTTAACACGCATAATATATTTAGGAAAGTAAATAATCAGATAGCCATGAATCGTTCAGGAAATAAAATAATCCATTATTATTCAAAATTCAATGAGAGTTTCGACTTTTTCATACATGAAAGGAGAAGCTTTGGATATGTTCAAAAGATTCAAAATAGAAAATCACTTCTACGAACACGTAGGGAGACACATCTTTCTGATTTTTCATAAACTACAATGTTTTATTTTACGGGAAAAGATTTAAAAAATAAATGTCAGAATATTTAAAAAGTCATTTCAATTTCTAAGATCTATTTTCTTATCTTAGAGAAAAAAACCTCTGTCCCCGTTATACAAAAAAAGATCATCACTAGTCCAGCTTTTTAGGATAAATTAAAAATACATTCATCACATATAATTGGTGAATATCACAATTCTCATCGAATAGAATTCGAGCGTGTGGGTATGGAAAATTTTCATGTTTGCCATTTAGCAATGTATATAGTAGGTAGATTCTAAGATTTTTATTTAGCCAAAGCCTGGTTCTTCTAGGGTTTATTGCTGTACATAGTCTCAAAGAGAACTGATAAAAAGTTTGGTAACACTGCTCCAGTAAATAATGTGATACAGCGTTAGAAACTTTAAAGGAATTTCAAAGAATTTCTGCCGAGTAGAATTATAATTCTTGGAATGGGGACTTTAAAAAAATTATAATTGTCAGCTGCAACTAGAAACGTTCCAAAATAAGTCAATTATAGTTTTGAACGTCGAATTTTCCAAAAAATTCTTTTTTTTTGAACGGGGAATTCCTGAAAAAAATGTAATTGTGAGTGGAAACAAGAAATTTCCTGAAGGAGCAACAATTTAAAACTGGAATGTGGAATTATCAGAAAGTATTCTGATGCTGGTTTAGATCAGGGATTGTTTTAAACAAATTTTTCAAATTTGTATTCAAGCTATATATCATATATTATTTTATAATTTGTACAAAAACATGAATAGTGATACATAGATAAGTTTAATAAAAGAAGGCGATTGTGTAAGATCTTCAGCTTTATTGAAACAACTGGATACTGATTGCGATACTTGTAAAAAGACTACTTCGCCGAAAATATTTGTTTAATTTTCAACGAATTACAATCTTAATATTTTTAAGAAAATATTAATATAATTCAATTAAAATCAATTCAATTTTAATTTGTGAAATGAATATTTGAGAATAACTTCACTCCTTCCACAAAAAAAAAAATCCGTAAAACGTTGCAGAAAGAAAAGAAACATTCGGGGCATAAAATAATCAATTGTCAATGGTTTCTTCATGAAAGAAATGGAATACCCTTGTAGAACACTGATGATCGAGTTTGAAGCCCCGAAAATGGCCCATCCTTTGGTGGTGTCTCAAATGTCCCCCTTGAAATTTTTGTTCATCCTGCGAGTCAGATTTTTTTTAAATTTCTTCTTCTGCCAGCACCTGGTGATCTAGAAATATTTCGGGACTCCTACTATCGCCCTTGCCCTCCTCCATTCACTTTTTTCATCTGCGCTGAAAGAAGATTTTTGATGGAAACGTCGATTCGATAAGGGCCGCGCACATGGTTTTTTACTAGTACTCTCTCATGATGCTCTATTTTCTCCAAAAGTTTGGGACTTCCCAGACCCCGCATGTTTCAGGGTTCGCAAAAAAATGATTGAACACGCATGTTCTTTCAATAATGCACTCAATTTATTTTCGTCGAAAAGTTGTTTTTCTGAAGGTGGGACAGTGGCGTGGAGCGAAGCCATGTGGTTATTTGTTGATACAAGACCCTTTCACAGAAAAAAAACAGAACATAAACTTTACATCGATTTCCGACGGAAGATTATTTGCAACAAAAATGAAATTCACTGGATAAACTTCACAGAAATATCGGTTAAACTTTCTTTTGTTTTTCCATGACAATCACATGTATTTTGAAAGACGCGAAGTTGGCTGAACAAAACTTTATCGCTCTAAAAAATTTCCTGCAACAAATTTCATTCTTAGCTTTTTCTGTGTTCTTCTCAGGTCAATTACGTCGGCTCGTATGCCACATATGTACTTAAGGATATCATATGGCATGACTCGAAAAGAAGACTAAGTTTCCAAGAGAGTCTTTTTTACATCCTCACTTATAGTTGGATGTTTCTGTACCAAGGGCATGATGGTGGATTGAAATTCTTTCCTTCAAAGGAGCAAACCATGAGTGAGCGTACCGAGAGCAAGATCCAATTTGCCCAATAGATCCGAACGATAGGTGTGTAACACTAAGCCGTTTAATTGCGAACTGACCAGTAACGCGGAAAATATTGGGGCAGCCTGTAATTTCTTTTGCGCTTCGAAATAGCAAATTTTGTTCTGAGAGTCACTACCAAAGCGTTGACATTTTATGCCCTGATTTTCCACTTCCTTCGACGGTTTCGGAACGGTTGGCTCAAGTTCCCTACTTGCAGGCGAGAAATCTTAACCTCTTCATTAGTGTCAGGCAAAATCGAATCTAGCACTGGAAAACTTGGAACTTTGCATGGAGCAGTTCCCTTGGGTGGAGGAGAGGAAATTTCACCATCAGAGAAAGAAGAAAAATTCTCCACGTCAGAGTATTCCAAGAAAGATCGGTCCTCATAGTCCTCCACATTGGCAGCGATTGTTTTAGTACTTTTTAGAACACTGATGATCGTGTGTCAGTAAATTTTTCAAACGATTCGATCTCTTTTCTAACTGGGATAATCTCGAACTTTCGTCTGAAGGTTCTCCTTCCGGAATAGAATTTAAAAATTTCTTTTTTCTTAAATTATTAGAATTTCTCCCTATGACAGGGGAGTCCGGTGGAAGAGAATAACTGTGAGACCAACGGTTTTGTTTTTATTTCTCGAAAATACTTTTCAAAAAGTAAAAATTAAATTTTCCAGCTGAACTGTACGAGATATTTAATTTAAGACTGTATATATTCATTCAAAAAAATTTCCTTCAGATTGTTCGGAAAAAGTCAAGGTAAATAAAAATTTTTAAGACTCTTTGAATTAAAATGGATCAATGGACTCGAAATAAATTATACATATTCAGGATCTTCATGCGATACTTTTCCACAGAGTTCTGTTTTAGATTATTAGCGAAAACTTTGGTTCAAGATTAATCTTGTCGAGTTGATAATTGAACTACTTGATTGAAAATTAAACTTTTAACTTTTTAGAAACCTAATCCTACGGGATAAAAAATCATCTTTTGGGTTGGAATCTTTTGTCGTAAATGCATTTTTTTAAGCTACGTCATTTTGGTTAAAATTTTTTGTTTGTTTCAGACATTACATTTTCCACTTAAAATGTAACTCGCAAAACAACCTCTGCAGCGCAGGGGAAGGGTGCGGCAGTCGCCGCATCTTCAAATCAAATCAAACGACTGCCGCCCAGGCCACAACCAATAGCCTCCCCCGTGTCCGAGTGTTATTAGGACAGCGGGAGGTAATATCCGAGATAGACACCTTGGCCTCAGAGAACTTTATCAACAAATCAGTTCTCACCGATCACGAGCTGCAGAGAAAAACTGCCAGTCCCCCACACGCATTTTTAGCAGCAGTAGGAGCAACGATAACCTCAGACGGAACCATCACGTTCAGCCCTGTCCTACAGGACGTCCCGTGTCCGGCAAAGTTCCGCATCAGCTCAGAACTGCGAGCAGAGACGATCCTCGGGCGACCATGGTTAAAGAGCCACAAAGTCATCCGCGAACACGTGGCTGACTGTATTTTCGTCGGCACAACCGGCCGACAGAGGGTATGTCTCAGCCCTCTCACTCACTCGCCGGAGTCTGCCGCCGCCCACGGAGGAAATATCTTTACAAAATGATTTCCCTCCGAAACATCAGGATGAGTTTGCCAAACCCATACAACTAGATGCCGTCCCCGTCGACTTAGACCGGCCGCAGACCGCGCCAGGATCATCGGTCAATCTCCCGTTCGAAATTGACTGTTCCAACACGTCACCCCGTCCATGAGTACTCATCGCGCCGCCCAGTCAACCGCTGCTGCCGCCCAGCGTGATCGTGTGTCAGCGGACCCCCACATTTTCGGAGCCTTCCCGCGATATCACTCCACCCCGGGCTGAGTCTCCACTCCACAGCAACTGACGGAGCGTGTCGGCACCCCCTCGTCAGGAAGTAGCAACATCATTTTACCCTCGGCCGAGGAAACATTCTCACCATCACTACTCGAGCCGCCTCCGCCCAAACGCTTCAGGGGAGCAGACTCCTGTAAGCGCAACCTCGACCGCGATCTGTACCTTCGTTCCGCTCACTCTCTAAAGAAAAAAAAAATAAATAAATTGTCACCCCTGGGCGACCCCTCATCGGTTCCTCCCACTTCGGGCCAGTGAACTCGTTCGTGGACCATCCTCCACGTAAGGCCGCGGGTCATCCCACTTCCTTCCCACCTCCTTTTCCTTCACCCTTCTCCCACCAGGAGCCACAAGTCGCACTCCCTTCACTCGCTTCCCCCTGTTAGGTCCATGCACTCATGGACAGCCTGACTGCGTGGCGAAAATTAATAAAGGGGGAAATCAAGAGGGTATACTCGCTCCCCCCCTCAGTCAGCGTAACTTGCCCCAGGGCATGAGCGGGCCCGACACGTATTTGTCCGCCTCATCGTCACGGCACCCGGCTCCACGACCACCCCCTCGCCACTAGAAACGGGGCCTGTTCACTGCGAACGCCCCATCCTTCCTTCCTTTCCTTCCAAACATCTGGGAAACTTCCCCCCCCCTCTCGACCGCACGCCGCGCACCGTCAACACGACAACAGCCAGCAAAACCGTACGGATACCTCATTCAGTACCCACCCCCACGCACATTACTAAGACTCGCTGTATACCTCCCCCACCCACACGCTTGCGAGCAACACACGGGGGTAGATAACAAACTCCATACTTTTTGATAGAAATGAAAATATAACTTTTTGGTAGAAAATTAACTATTTTATTGAAGAATTATTTATTGAAGATATTCAACTACTTAGTTGAAATTTGAACCTGTTTGTTAAAAATTCATATTTTTGTAAGATTTACCCCCTAGTCTCTGAATTTTACTATTCAACTATTATAAAATTAATATTTTGGATTGCAGAATCATGTTTTGAAATGAACTGTTCCGTAGAAAATTCATTTTTTTTAAGATTCATCATTTCAGTTGAAAATTCATCTTATATGATAAAAATGTAACTATTTTCTTGGAAATTAATTTTTGTTTGGTTGATAACCAATGTTTCTAAATAACAATGTGACTTCTCCAGTATTGGTTAAAGGTTAACATGAATAGTGATACTTGAACAAATTTAATAAATGAAGACAATTTCGTAAGATTTTCTGCTGTATTGAAATAATTAGAAGCTGATTGTGAAACTTGTAAATAGACAACGTCACCTGCAGCAAGGTTTTTCTTCAAATTATTTCTCATCAAACTCATGACATTGAATTATTAGCACATTCCATCTATTTTATCTTGCTTCATTCACGCCTCGTGGCTAGATTCGCCGGAAATATTTGTTCATTTATCAACAAATTTCATTCTAAATGTTTTTTTAAAAGTATTATTCGGGACATTTCAATTTAATTCAATCAAAATGAATTCAATATTAATTTGTAAAATTAATATTTGAAAATATCTTTACTACCTCCTCAAGAAAAAAATGTCATAAAAGTGGCATAAAATAATTAACTGCTTATCAAAATTGAATGAAAATTTTGACTTTTGTCTCACATTTTGTTTTAGCAATAAATACTCCTAAACCAAATTCAAAATTAATTTATATATTATACTGATGATAATAATACATTTCTACTAAAAAAATGAATTTTCCAGCAAGAGCATAGATTTTCAACCAAAAACACTAATTTTTAAAAAAATATATTATTATTTAACAAAATTTTTGAATTTCAAGCCAACAGAACATATTATTTACATAACCATTCTATTCCAAGAGAAATTTGCTGAAAACAATATTAAATTGTTAAATAATTTATATAAACATCTCGTTGTCAGTATTCCCATTGATTAAAATGGGAAAAAGTAGCTTTTTGTAAATCTAATATTTAAAAGAGATAATATGTTACAAATAATTCCGGGTTTTAGTATATTGTTCAGAATTTGTCAGGTAATAAGAATCAATTATAAATTTTGAGGTTAAGTAATTTTAAGCCACTCTCATGGGTTACCAAGGAAAACCCCATAAGTGACAAATGTGAATTTGACGTAATAATATATTTCTTTTTCTTTCTCTATTGCCTCATTTGTTAAAGGGCAGAATAAGAATATCGAATTACAATTAACATGTCATGCCATGTCTGACCATTCCTGCTCGTACCACTGAACGGTCAGAGCATATTTTCGGTTCCGCAGTGATCGACGCCGTTATGGTCAGACACCGGTCTATCTACTTCAGTACCGCTGAAAATCTGACATTTCCAGTCAGCTTAGTCGAGTTTACACTAAAACCGCTAGCAAACTGAAATTGAGAAATAATAACAAAAGAATAGTATAGTTTGAAATATTTAATTTGGACGCTTTGAATAAAGATAAGATAATGAAAGTGACTTTGAATGAGTTTAAAGGCTTTGAAATAAAAAAATATTGAATTTTCAACAAAATAAATTAATTTTGGACCAAAAACTAAATTTTTAATTGAAAAATGAATCTTCAATTACAAACACTATTTTTTTTACAAAAAAAAAGAATTACAAACAAAATACATCAACTTTCATCTGAAAAGATCAATTTTCAACGAATAGTGGCATAATTAAATTCCCAGTTCAAAAATTAATTGACCAAGAAAAAACTGACAAATAATAACCTTCACAACTAGAAAAGATAGATTCTGAATTGAAAATAAAATTATGGAGTTAATTACCCAAAAAAAAAAAGTAATTTTATCCAGAAGTAGTTAGATTTCCTTATTGACTTCTCTTATTTCTGTTCACGTTTTATAATTGACTTCTCAGTGAATAATAAGAAAATTTAAACAAAATAGTTACATTTCAACCGAAAATCAAAAAGTTAAATTTTCAGTTGAAATAATTAATTTAGAACCAAGAATATTAATTTTCTACTAAAAGGTTGAAGTTGCACTCATGTTATTGATTTTAAACTAAAACGGTAAATTGTCAGCCAAGAAAATTCATATGCTACAAAAAAAAGATGAATTTTCAACGACTGAAAATCCGTTCTCAAGCGAAGATTGAGTAATAAACTTTTCATTAACAACGATTAATTTTGAGGCAAAAAAAAAACTAATTTTGAGGTAAGGAAATGAGTTTCCATCTAAAAGGATGAATCTCCAGAGACAAAAAAATGAAGTTATGAAGAAGTTTTCGAATTTTCCACTAATGAAGATACATACTCAACCAAAATTGGAATATTTTCTCCAAATTTTAGCGGAATTGTTTCAACAAGTTTCAATGAATTGCTGAAGCAGTTTCAATTTTTCTAAACACTTGTTTTTTTTCAGAAAAGTTTATATTACCTTAAAAGTTAATATTTATTTAATAATACTTCTTTTGATGTATGGTTTATCAAAGAAAGACAGAAGAGACATTTTCTCTCACCGAGTTTTCGACAGATTTTGATATTTTTAAGGACAAATTTGTTTTCCAAGAATGCTTGTAAATGTCTGAACAAATTGAAATTATAACGTCAAGAGCATTCGCTCATTCCGTGACTTACCTTGGAAACAAATGTTTAAAAAAAATGAATTTGTCTGAACAATTAAGAATTAGTTTTCAGATAACTGAGTTTTTTGAAATAACCGATCCATGGTTATTCATGGAAAAATGAAGAAACGGTGTCAAACTGTAATATTAAGAAAAATTAAAATTTGTCACTTCTGGGATTTTCTTTGGGAACTCATAAGAGTCATTTACATTCAAAATTTATGATTGATTCTTATTCTCTGACGAACAAATACTGAAATAAGAAATTACTTGTAACATAACGATTTGTATCTATATTGATTTCAGTTTTTTTTTAGTTTATTTAAAAATGCTAGAAGCAATCTTGTATTAAAGTGCACTATATCATGAAGCTTGATAGATTTTTGTTCTACAAAGTCAAATTTCCGGTGAAAAAAACAGTTGGCTGTCATTTCCCGAGGTTTTCAAATTTAACGGTCACCCTTTAAATTCGAGGTTAAAATGAGAGAAAGTCTCAACTACAGTTTTCACATTATCTTAGGAAAAGAAGGTTATCATTTTTGCATGCTCAATTTATTTATTGAAGTATTCACTCATAATGTACCGAATGTAATAGTATATAATAACAGAATATGATAGAATATAGTAATATACGAGATTAATGCAATAATTTCAGAATATCCCAAGAATATCGAGATTTTCATAATGCAGAAGATTCGCGATATAACTTCATAATTTCGAATAACCGCGGTTACGTGCGGGGCGTTTGACCGAGGACGAGACAATAGCTGTTGGCGAATTCCAGTTATGTACGAGTTCTTCCACCGGGTTCTTACCCATAGCTTTCAATAAATTATAAGTCTGGAGGTATTCTTCGAATTTGTTTTTTGGCTCTATTTCGTCGAGTATAGTATGTAACACCTCTGTGGTGTGTGGTATTGTTATAAACAGACGGTTGATCCTTATTTTAGGTGGGTCAACCAGTGAGATTGCCGGATCGTATGGCTGCCAATGGCAGGGTTGTTGTTGGCAGTACATTGTTATACCATCTATATGTGCCAAAACAGATGTTGGTCTGAGATTTTGAGCAGGAGTGTTACTTGGTGCGTTCGAAAGCATATTATGGGAAATATGTAAATCTCCGTTCGGTATACGCACAATAGCTTGATAGTCTGTAAACTTAGTTGATGGTAGAGCCCTCCACCAATAGGGCAGGAGTTTAGCTTCCCTGACTCGAATTTTAAGGTTTCCATGCTCGGTGTACAAATACATTTCTCCGCTTGACCTCCCGGAAAACATATCTGCACCTAAGGTTGTAGAGGAAAAAATTGATATTTAGCAAGTTTCTGTACTAGTAAATTTAAAGATTTAGTTTTAGAATTATGAGAATCGTCCGCAATTTCGCACCTTAGTTTTTCAACGGACCTTCACGTTTTGAGACACTCTGGAGCCGTAAATCAAGGTTTGGATATAGAAATAGAATTTCTAACCAAAGCATAGAACATTTATCCAAAAAGATAAAGTTTCAACTAACGACACTACGCTTTTACCAAAAAAGAGGAATTTTAAACAAAATATTTCAAATTTGAAGCCAAGGTTCTTGACCAGTGTAATACGTAATAATTATAATGGTGATGTTTCTGTCTATTGATCTTTTCAATATTTTGATTAAATATTTATTCTTAATTGAGAAAAAAATCAACATTCAATAGAAATATTGGAAAGAACAGTAGACAGAAACATTAACATCATAATTATTTAAACAAAATAGTGAAAGTTCCACCTAAAATAGGATTCTAGTTAAAAACCCTAATTTTCAATCTAAGAAAGCTAATTTTCAATTAAAGAAATCAATTTGAATCAGCAAGATAAATTTTGAACGAAGAAGAATAATTTTTTTATCAATGAAGAGTAATTTCCGAAAAATTACATAAATTTTCAAACAAATATCTGAATTTCAAAAGAAATGTTTGAACTAATACTTCAAATAAAGACATGAATTTTTAACCAAAAAATAGAAGAGGAAAATTTGCAGTCAAGAAAAAATCTTTAACCAAATAACATAATTTCCAACGAAATAGTGACAGTTTCAATTAAAGGGACGAGTTTAAAATAAGGAAGATTAAATTTCTATCAAAAAAAGATAAATTTTCCAAAAGAAATGAAATGGTTACATTTTCAGTAGCAAATTAATTTTCAATGAAAGAAATAATGTTCAATTAAAGGAATGAACATTCGATCAAAAATATTAATCTTCAAATTATAATAGGACTAATATTCTACCAGGAAAAGATTAATTTTCAACAAAATGCAAGAATTTTCAATCAGAAAATCGAATTTTTAACTGAAGAAGATAAATTTTCAACTAACAGGAAATAGGTAAGTTTTCAGTAAAAAATTTATTTTTTAACCAAAAAAATATTTTTGGAATAAAATAGTTCAATTGTAAAGTGTTCTTAAGAAAATTTGTAAACGTAATTCAGGCGAAAAATTTTGTTTGATAGAATGTTATTGTAGCGTGTATCCTTTTCCCAAAAAGTCAATTTTTCATTTTAAACGTATTTTCATAACAAAAGTTTATTAATACAAATTTGTAGATTTTTTTGGCTGAACAGCTTGGGTCTTCATCTTTCTTTGTACCATGCGTCGTTTTTGCAATTTTTTTTCATTATTAATGTTATTTTTCACAATTGAAACAAAAATTACGCTTCCTATCAAAAAATGATTAGTAGAAAGTTTGTAGCTCTTTTCTGAGTGAAGACGTTCTGTTCATTAATTTTTGTTATGGTTTGTGTCGTTTGTCCAAAAATTGAATTTATTTTAATCTTAAATCAGTTTTTTGCAATTGAAAGAAGAGCCAAGCGTCCCATAAAAAAGTAATTCGTAACATATTTGTAGATCTTTTTTGATTGCACAAGTTTTATCGATTCATCATTTTTCGTATCTTGTATAGTTCGACTGCAGAATGGAATTTTCGATTTTCCATTATTTTTTTGTGCGATAAAAATTGGAATGTTCGATTCTTGAAGCAAATTAAAGAAAATCTTATGACAATATTGTAGGGCATCCTGACTTTTCTTCATATCGTGCGTTGTTTGGCTTAAAATGTTCATTTTCGTTTGCTTTTTTTGGAATTTTGTAAATGCTGTAAATCCAGTAATTTTTCTCTTATCAAGAAAAGTCATTAGGATACATTTGTCGTCTCTTTTAGTACTGCGAATATCCGTACATAGAATTTTGAAATATTAAAAAAGTGTTCTAAAAAATTTTCAAAATGTGCTCACTTTTTGAACTTTTATCCAGAATGGCTGGCTTACGAACTTGACCTTCCTTTTAGGATACTTAAATAGTAAATCAAAGACCAGTCCGATGCGTTAATTCTTTTTTAAGTTATCTTGCTAACAGACAGACATACAGACAGACATACAGGCAGATATTTTGTGAAAACCGGTTTTTTGGGTTAATGGGGTCTCAAAACGTGGACGTTTGACAAAAAAAAGGTGGGGGGGAGCACATTCTATACAAATCTGAGACCTTCTCATTATAGACTGACAACGTAAAAATGTCTAACGTTATATATCCTCAAAAAATCATTAGTATCTCTATCATGTCTCATTCGACACTTGATTCGCGATTTCATCATTCATGAGGCTTTGATTTCTGATTGCTTGAGTTTGTGAATGTTTGAACCTTGGTTACAATTTTAAATATTTTATTTTGAAATAAAATATAATCCTGAAGCTCATAAAACAAATCGAATTTAAATGAACAATATTTTAATCAGTAGCACGTGTCTTCTGCCAAAACATTCCGTATGAGTTCAGAAGTACAGAATCAAATCTTGTAGGAATGCTAGAAATCTTTATCAATGAAAAACTCAAATTAAAAGCTCTTAAGAAAACATATTGAAAAACACATAAACATATACGTATGGATTATTATTTGTTATAGATATTAGTTATTATAATACACTTACAATCGTTAGGCAGAAACCCCACCAACATGAGGAGGAGAAAAGAAGGAATTTTCTTCATTCTTGCTAACTGTCTCACTGACCAAGAAAGAGGAAAGTGAACTGATTACTGAAGAATTTCGACGACTATTTAAACTAACTTTGCCGAAATCTGATTGGCGCATTTTATTTAATCTTCAAAACGAATAGAGTGGAAGGAGAAAGATTGCAGATGTGATACCTCGTTATTTTCTCTGTTTGCTAGGTTTAATGTACCAAGCGCTTTCGGAATAATGTAAGATAACAACACGTGTAAGAACGAGAATTAAAATCAATTTCTTTATTTTCGTCTAACTTATGTTTTAAATTGCGAACAAGGATGAAGAAATCACTGTGCCATAAAAAAGCTGTCGGTTTCTATGCTAATAAAAGGAGAGTGTGTGAGGAGAGGATGAAACTGGAAATTAACGAAATGGAGAAAAATTAAAAGATGAATGTTTTCAAAACTTCCCTAATAGGACAACTTTAATTTTGGGCTTTTTCTGTTTGTCAGATTTTTTTTTAAAGAAAATATTAAATTAGAAATTTTCTGAAAAGCCGGCCCCATTTTGCTGAAGTTTTACTTTTTTAAATTTGATATAATTATTCAAAATATGTTGAGTTTCTGGAGGCTGTAGAATACATTTTAATTCTGAAATTTTATGGAATTGAGAATTGTAATAAACAGAAAAGTTTAATGAAAAAGCCGATTGTGTAAAATTTGCATCTCTCTATTGAAACAATTAGAAGGCAGTTTTGTCAAACTTGAAAAAAGACTGCGTCACATCCACACGTGATCTTCCTGAAAAGTGATAAAAAGAGAATTATTCACACGCATAACCTATTTTACCCCGTTTTATTTACACCAACGGTTCTGGTTCTATTCCTCGAAAATAATTTTAGAAAAGTAAAAATTCAATTTTCCAGCAGAACTGTACGAGATGTTTAATCGAGTTTTAATCTGAATGAATAGCATTTAAAACAAGAAAAAAAATTTTGTTCATGCGCTATTGAAAAATTCAGTAGTGGAACACAACTACTGATTCCATGTGAAAAAAAATCTACTTAGGACTGTATGTATCAATTTAGAAAAATGTCCTTCTGATTGTTCGGAAAAAGTCAAGGTAATTAAGAATTTTTTAGAGTCTTTGAATTACAATTGATCAATGGACTCGAAATAAATTATACATATTCAGGATCTTCATGCGATACTTTTCCACAGAGTTCTGTTTTAGATTATGAGCGAAAACATTGGTTCAAAATTAATCTTCTCGTGTTGATGATTGAGCTACTTGGATGAAAATTAAACTTTTAACTTTTTAGAAACTGAATCCTCCGGGGTAAAAAATCATCTTTTGGGTTGACATCTTTTGTCGTAGATGTATTTTTTTAATCTACGTCATTGTAGTTAAAAATTTTGTTTTCTTTTGTTTCAGAATTTATATTCTCCACTCAAAATGTAACTATTTACTCTTCGGTTGAAAATTGATCTTTCCACGTTGCAGATTCATGCATTTTGTTACAAATTCATCTTTTTCCGTCAAAAATTAACTCTTTCAGAGGAAAATTCATCCTTCTCGGACAAAAATGCGAATTTTTGTATCTATATTATTCTGATTTGGTTAATGAGAGAACAATTAGGTTGGTTAGGAATTAATTTTTCATCTGCGAATTGCTCTATTCGTGTTTTGGTTAGAAATTTATCTTTTATAAGTTAAATTTCCGTTTCAAATGTTAGATATTTGAAGTGGTAATTATTGCATTCGGTATTGTATTGACTCTAATTTTATTTGAAAGAATTTATATCCCCATTATTACCCTATTTTCGTGAAAAATCACCCTCTTTCCTACTTTTTTATGAAACTTTCGGCTACGTTAATTTTCGGCCGGAGGGGAAAAGAAACCGTAACTATCTAGCATTAATAAAGAAGAAGATCGTTACAAATTTTAGAAAAAAGAGCAATTTCCTAGCATTATTGGAATTGAACATTATTAAAAATATTAGTCATTTGCTTAATATTATGTTTATTAACATTTAAGAGTATGACCTCATTTTAATTTCATATTGGATAAAAAGAGGAAAATAAAAAAAAAGGCGACTTTCTATTTCGATTCTAGGGGAAATTTTCTAGAAACAATAATACTTATGAGATTGATGTTTGAAAAGTAATATTTTATTCGTATTCTATAGCGAATTGTGAAGAAAAGAGTTGAGCTTCAATTCAACTGACCTAACATTGTCGATTTTGAATAAAATTGATAAAAACGTCTTTTTTTAATGGGAAATACGTGTTAAACCTCATGGGGTTCGTGCTAGCTTAAAATATGATTACAGAAACGGATTTTTCTATATTAAATTTAAACAGATTTTCGGGCAATATGCATGAAAATTCGACACAAAATTTGATCACCCTATGGTACACTCTCGACTACTGGGCTAGTCATGTAAGGTCTGACCATAGCGGCTCGTACCACTGACCGCTCACGGCATCTTCCTAAAATAAGGAATGTTTTCAAAGACTTGTTATTCTGACTTGCCCCACGGAATTTCATGAAAATAATTATAATTCCGACTCAGAATGAGAAAATTATGAAATAAAATTGTAAGTTGTGATTTGCGACAAGACCTTTTCCAGAATAATTACACTTTCAAAGAATCATGATTTTGATTTGGAAAAAAATATTTCTGAAAAAGCATTCTACTACAGATCTGAAACAAGAAATTTTCCAAAAGGATTCTAATTCTCACTATAATTTTGAATTGCAGGAGGAAATTTTCAAGAAGAATTGTAATTGTGACTTGAAACACGGGAATTTTCTAAACAAAAGTTACAAAAGATAATTTTATCCATGAATAATAATTTGAAAATAAAAAACCCTATTTTTGGTATAACAAAACAAGATCTGAACGCAAAAAAAAAACACTTCTTATTTTCTGATCTAGCTTAAAATCGTATCAGAACTGAAAATAAATTATAGTTCCAAGTCTGTTCAAATTTCATGATGAATTTCTCTCTTATTTTTCGAAATGGACGGACCGACATCTCCATTAAATTTCATTTTCGAGTTCGTGGGATCGAGGCATATCGAAATATGACAAATGAAAAGAAACTTCAAAATGGTTAATCAGGGATAACGTTTCGTGAATCTCATATTTTTTAAGCATTTTTACTAGGGCATGATACTTGTTGAAGACACAGTATAAAATTATTAAACGTCTTGAATTTTTGAAAAATATCTAACGTGATATATTCTCCTCAATTGTTGAATTTTCATCAAAATAACAAAGTTTCAAAACGAATAATAACACTCCCAACTAGAAAAAATAACTTCTGAACTGAAATAAAATTATGGAGTTTTTAACAAAACAAAAAAAGATAATAATTTTATCCAGAAATAATTATATTTACTTATTGAGTTCTCTTATTTCTTTTTACGTTTTTTAATTGACTTCTCAGTGAATAATGAGAAAATTCCAACAATATAGTTAGTTGCATTCCAAGCAAAAATTGAAAAGTCAAATTTTCAGTTGAAATAATTAATTTAGAACCAAGAATATTAATTGTCTACTAAAAGATTGAAGTTCCACTCGTATTATTGACTTTAAACTAAAACAGTAAATTGTCAGCCAAGAAAATTCATATGCTACAAAAAAAAAAACAGATGAATTCTCAACCATTGGAAATCCGTTCTCAAGCGAAGATTGAGTAATAAACTTATCATTAACAACGATTGATTTTCAGGCAAAAAAAAACTAATTTTAAGCTAAGGAAATGAGTTTCCATTTAAAAAGATGAATCTCCAGAGAAAAAAAAACGAAGTTATGAAGAAGTTTTTGGAATTTCCACAAATGAAGATAGATGCAAAATCAAAATTACAATACTTTCTTCAAATTTTAGCGGAACTGTTTCGACAATTTTCAATACATTGTTTGAGCAGTTTCAATTCATCTAAACATTTGTTTTTCGGGAAAGTCGCGAAATGAACGTATTTTCTAGAGGCTATGAGTTCTTTAATGAGTTACAACAATAAAATGAATTGCTTAAATAATTTTGAAGTTATTTTAAGAAATACTCCTTTTAATGTATGATTTATCGAAGACAGACAGGAGAGACATTTTCTCTCACCGAGTTTTCGACAAATCTTGATATTTTTAAGTACAGATTTTTTTTCCAAGAATGCTTGTAAATGTTTGAACAAATTGAAATTAAAACGTCAAGAACATACGTTCATTTCGTGACTTACCTTGAAAACCAATGTTCAAACAAATTAAAATTGTCTAAACAATTGAGAATTTAGTTTTCAGATATCTGGGTTTAAAAAAATTACCGATCCATGATTCATCGAAAAAAATGAAAAAACGGTGAAAAACTGCAATATTAAGAAGAATTAAAAATTTTCACTTGTGGGATTTTCTTTGGGAACCCATAAGAGTCTCTGCAAGTTATTTAACTTCAAAATTTATGATTGGTTCTTATTCTCTGACGAATTTTAAACAAATACTGAAATAAGAAATTACTTGTAACATAACGATTTGTTCTCTATTTATTTCAGTTTTTTTCAGTTTATTTAAAAATGTTAGAAGCAATCTTATTTTAAAGTGCATTATATTATGTAGCTGGATAGATTTTTCTGTTACAAAGTCAAATTCTTGGTAAAAAAAAACAGTTGGCTGTCATTTCCCGGGTTTTTCCAATCTAAGGGTGACCTTGTAAATTCAAGGTTAAAATGACAGAAAGTCGCAACTACAGTTTTCACATTATCTTAGGAAAAGAAGGTTATCATTCTCGCATGCTCAATTTATTTATTAAAGTATTCACTCATAATGTACAGAATGTAATTGTATATAAAAACAGAATATGATAGAATATAGTGATCTAAGAGATTAGGCAATAATTTCAGAATATCCCAAGATTATCCAGATTTTCTCAATGCAGGTCACTCGTGATATAACTTTAGGATATCCACTCATGTCCGTACATAATGTTTTCTGCGTTCAAGCCATTTGATGATTTTGCAAGTGGCCCTTGCGCGGCCAGCCAAATTAAAAAAATGTTATGATGTCGAAACGTGGTGACGTAGGATCTCTTCCATCGAGGTCTTGCCCATTGCTTTCAATAAACTTAAAGTCTGGAGGTCTTCTTCGAATTTGTTCTTTGGCTTATATTCATGGAGTATGGTGTGTAACACCTCTGTAGTGTGTGGTATTGTTAAAAACAGAATGTTCATTCTTGTTCCAGGTATGTACTGCGGTGGGTTGGCCAGATCGTATGGCTGCCAATGGCAGGGTTTTTGTTGGCAGGACATTGTAATACCATCTATATGTGCTGCAACTGAATATGGTCTGCGATTTTGAGCAGGAGTGTTACTTGGTGCGTTCGAAACTATTTCATAGGTAATATGTAAACCCCCGTTCGGTATACGCACAATAGCTTGATAATGTGTAAACTCAGTTGATGGTATAGCCATCCACCAACTGGGCAGGATTTCAGCTTTCCTTACTTGAATATCAAGGACTCCATGCTCGGTGAACAGATACATTTCACCGCTTTCCCTTCCGTACCTCATAGCATCACCTAAGGTCGTGGGGGAAAAATTGACATTTAGCAAGTTTCTGTATGCTAGTAAACTTAAAGATTTAGTTTTAGAATTATGAGGATCGTCCGCAATTTCACACCTCAGGTTTTCAACGGATCTTCACGTTCTGAGACACTCTGAAGCCGAAAATCAGTGTTTGGAAATGGCGTCTGTCTGTATCTCTGTTCGTCTGTCCATAAATATGATTAATCTCGAAAAGATGAAGGGAGCAAATCGATCTTTGGTATATTTTTTTGGGTCCTAAAAGAAAGAACTAGTTCGTTGGCCAGCATTTCTTAACCCACGGTTTAATTCCAATTTAAAAAAATCAAATTTTCAATTAAAGAAATCAATGTTGAATCAACAAGATAAATTTTAAACGAAGAGGAATCATTTTCTATCAATAAAGAGTAATTTATAACAAATTAAAGAAATTTTCAAACAAATATTTGAATTTCAAAGGAGATGTTTAAACTAATATTTCAAATAAAGACATGGATTTTTAGCCAAAAATAGAAGAGGTAAATTTGCAGTTGAGAAAAAATCGATAACCAAATAATATAATTTCCAACGGAATAGTTACACTTTCAATTAAAGAGATGAGTTTAAAATAACGAAGATTAAATTTCTATCAAAAAAAGCCGAATCTTCCAGAAAAAATGGAATAGTTAAATTTTCAGCGAAAAATTTATTTTTAATGAAAGAAATGATTTTCAATTAAAGAAATGAACATTCAATCAAAGATATTAATCCTCAAGCAATATGACTAATATTCTACCAGAAAAAAATTAATTTCCAACAAAATGCAGGAATTTTCAATCAAATAGTCGAATTTTCAACTAAACAGGAAATAGGTCAGTTTTCAGTAAAAAATTTATTTTACAAGCAAAAAAATATATTTGGAGCAAAATAGTTCAATTGTGAAGCGGTTCTAAGAAAATTTTTGAATGTAATTCAGGCGAAAAATTTCGTTACATAGAATGTTATTGTAGCGTGTATCGTTTTTTTACAAAGTTAATTTTTTTTTGAATGTATTTTCATAAGAAAAGTTTATTAATAGAAACTTTTAGATCTTTTTAATTGCAAAATTTTTATCGATTCATCATTTTCCGTATCTTGTATAGTTTGATCGGAAAATGGAATTTTTGATTATTTGTTTGTGCGATAAAAATTTGAAGTATAACGAATACCCGTACATAGAATTTTGGAATATTCAAAAAGCTGTTCTCAAAAATTTGCAAAATGTGTTCACTTTTTTAATTTTCATCCAACATGGTTGGCTAAGGAACCTGACCTTCACTTGAGGATACTTAAATCTAAAAAAATGTGTTTGAAAGTTATCGTGCTAACAGACAGACATACAGACACACATTTTGTGAAAACCTGTTTTTTGGGTTGATGGGATCTCAAAAAGTGCACGTTTGACAAAAAAAAGTGGGGGAGTGGTCAAATTCTACACAAATCTAAGACATTCTCTTTTCTGTATGAGAATGTAAAAATGTCTAATGTTATATATCCTCAAAAAATCATTAATATCTCTACCTTGTCTCATTCGACACTTGTTTCGCGATTTCATCATTTTTGAGGCTTTGATTTCTGATTGGTTGAGTTTGTGAATGTTTGAACCTTTGTTACAATTTTAAATGTTTTATTTTGAAATAGAGTATAATCGTCAAGTTCTTAAAACAAATCGAATTCAAATTAAAAATATTTTAATCAGTAGCATGGTTAATATGCTAAAACTTTCAATATCATCTCAGAAGTGCCGAATTAAATCTTGTAGGAATGATAGGAATTTTTATCAATGAAAAACTCAAATTAGAAGCTCTTGTGAAAACATATTGAAAAACACACACACATATACACACGAATTACTTGTTATAGATATTAATTATTATATTACACTTACAATCGTTAGGCAGAAACCCCACCAACACGAGGAGGAGAAAGGAAGGAATTTTCTTCATTTTCGCTGTCACACTGATCGAGAAAGAGGAGAGTGAACTGATTACTGAAGAATTTCGACGGCTATTTAAACTAACTTTGCCGAAATCTGATTGGCGCATTTTGTTCAATCTTCAAAACGAATAGAGTGGAAGGAGAAAGATTGCGGATGTGACGCCTTCACATTTTCTCTATTTGCTGGCTTAATGTACTTGGCGCTTTTGAAATAATCAAAGCTCACAATACGTGTAAAAACAAGAATTAAAATCGATTTCCTTATTTTCGTCTAACTTATGTTTAAATTGCAAACAAGGATGAAGAAATCACTTTGCCCTAAAAAAGGTTGCTATGCTAATAAAAAGACTGAATGGGAGGAGAGCCAAGTTGACTTGTTGTTTCGAAACCCACAATCGAAATCGATGAAACTCGAAATGAACGAAATGGAGAAAAATTAAAAGATAAATGTTTGCGAAACTCCCTTCATGGAACAATTTTGATTTCGGGCTTTTTTTATTTGTGAGATATTTTTTCAAAGAAAATATTAAATTGAAAATTTTCTGAAGAGCCGGCGCCGTTCTGTTAATTTTCTACTTTTCTCAATTTGATATATTTATTTAAAATATGCTAAGTTACTTGGGGCTGTAAAATACATTCAAGTTTATATTTTCATGCAAATGGGAATTGTGATAAACAGAGAATTCTATTGAAAAAAGACGATTGTGTGAAATTATCATCTCTGTTGAAACAATTAGAAGGCAGTTTTGTCATACTTGAAAATAGATTGCGTCACATTCACCAAGATAACGTATTTACACGTGATCTTTCTGAAAAATGATGGAATGGGAATTATTTACGCGCATAATATATTTTACTACGTTTTATTTACTTCTCGTGTCTAGTTTCGACGAAAATGTTTGTTCAATTTTTAACGAATTTTAATTAACAGCAGGTATTTTCAATGTTTCAATTTGAGGAAAAAGATTTCAAAAATAAAATTGAGAATATTTAAAAAGTCACTTCAACTTCTGACATCAATTTTCTTATCTATGAAAAGAAAACTTCTGTCCCCTTTATATTAAAAAAGTTCGTCGCTAGTCCAGCTTTTTAGGATAAATTTAAAATCGGTTCATCAAATATAATTGTTAAATATCAAAATTCTCATCGAATAGAATTCGAGCGTCAGGTTATGGAAAATTTTCATATTTGTCATTTAGCAATGTATATAGTTGGTATATTCTAAGAATGTTTGCCTTCTCTCACGTTCGAGTTGCGTGAAGGGAAACAAATAGAGATTTTATTTGAAACGAGTCTTATCGAACTGTTTGTGATAATACAGTATTTCGTAAGCTTTTTTCTTTTATCGAATAAGATTTTTATTCAGGCAAGGCCTGGCTCTTCCAAGGTTTATTGCTACATAATCTGAAAGAGAGCTGATAACAAGTTTGGTAACACTGCTCGAGTAAATAATGTAATACAGGAACATTCTGAAAAAAAATTAATAGAAAATCTGACACAAGAAATTTTCGAACATAATCAGAATACTGACTTGTTACAGAGAATTTTCCAAAATGTCTGTAATTCTGAATTGCAAGAGAACATTTTTCAGAAGAATTATAATAGTTATTTGCTACAGGGAATTTTTAAAAGAAAATCATAATTCGGATATGAAATTAGGATTTTTTCAAAATAATTATGCTCCTGAATTGGATGAGGAAATTTTCAAGAATAATTATTATTCTGACTTCGAACAGGGAATTTTCGGAAGAATTATAATTGTGAGTGGAAACAAGGAATTTACTGAAGGAGTAGCAATTTAAACCTGGAATGTGGAATTATCAAAAAGTATTCCGATCCGGTTTTAGATCAGGGTATTTTTTAAACAAATTTCTCAATTTGTATTTGAGCTATATAACATATATTAGTTTACCATTTGTACAAAAACATGAATAGTGATACATAGATAAGGTTAATGAGAGAAGGCGATTGTGTAAGATGTTCAGCTTTATTAAAACAATTGGATACTGATTGCGATACATGTGAAAAGACTACTTCGCCGGAAATATTTGTTTAATTTTCGACGATTTTCAATCTTAATATTTTTAAGAAAATATCATTCAGGAAATTGTGATATAATTCAATTGAAATCAATTCAATTTTAATTTGTAAAATAAATATTTAAGAATAACTTCACTACTTCCCCAAGGAAAAAATGTCCCTAAAACGTTGAAGAAAGAAAAGAAACATTCAGGGCATGAAATAATCAATTGTTAATGAAAATTACATGCAAATTTTCACTTTTGTGTTTTATTCCATTTTGAGAATAAATATTCTCAAGCTAAATCTGAAATTATTTAAAGAATAATTTGAATTTCCAAAATCAGTTTCCTTCTTTAAAAAAAAATGTGTTCGCATAATTTGAAAAATGATCCTCGATAGACCGGCCTTTTACTAAGAAATGAAACCTCTTCACTGAATGTAATTGACAAATTTAATTGATATAATTGATCATAATTCTCGTCAAATGAAATGGAAGCGTGATGATATGAGCATTTTTTCTTGTCACCTAAAAATTTATATACCAGGTTTCTTGTGTCGAATCAAATTTTTATTTAGCCAGGACTTAGTCATTCTATTGTTCATTTATGTACAAAACACGAAAGGAGAGCGGACAAAAAATGTTATTACATAATATTGATACATTTTACCATATTTGCAGATTCATTGTTATATCTTCACATTCATTAAAAGCGTACAAACAATTACGATATATGAAATTTCCAACTAATTTAAAATCAGTTCATGGCTTTGCTATATTATTATTAAGAAAAAAATGCATTATTTCTTCGAAATCCACTCAGAGAATTAAAAAGAAAATCATATTTCTGAATTTTTTCTGAGAATTCAAAGAATATGTATAATTCTGAGTTATACCTTTACTTGAAAACTAAGAACTTTCCATGGAACAGTTCCTTTGGGTGGAGGAGAGGAAATTTCATCATCAGAGAAAGAAGAAGAATTCTCCACGTCAGAGTTTTCAGAGAAAGATCTGTCCTCATAGTTCTCCACATTGGGAGCGATTTTTTAGTACTTTTTCGAACAGTGATGATCGTGTGTCAGTTAATTTTTCAAACGATTCGATCTGTTTCCTAACTGGGATAATCTCGAACTTTCGTGTGAAAGTTCTCCTTCGGAAATAGGATTTAAAGATTTCCTTTCTCTTAAATTATTGGAAATTCTCTCTGTGACAGGGGAGTCTGGTGGAAGAGAATAATCGTGAGACCAACGGTTCTGGTTTTATTTGTTATACGCGGCTCGCATAGAGCGAGACTCTTTTATTGGTAGATTTAAAACACTCTCGCCGACGACGTTTATTCATTCAATAGGTAACCATTCTAAATTATAATAACTAGTAATTAGACCCGCAAGTTAGAAAGAGAGAGAAATAGGTACTCCATGAAGTGACGTCAGCAGTGACGTCAGCAAGGCGCAGGGCAAGTAGAGGCGAGAGTCGCGAGTAGAGCGCCCTCGAAACACGACGCGCGCATCTCCCACCAACGATTTTCCACCCCCTCCGCTCGACTCAAACGCAACGCCCACGCAGCCTCCCGTTAAAAGGGCGCGCACGGGCCCAGAACGACAGAAAGTGTTTGAGAGCTGGTAGCCAGAACCCTCTCACTTAAACCCCACAGCTGGAGGCCAGCAGTAAGTACCTACAGCTGGTAGCCACGCCTAGGTGTCCACCGCAAGCCAGTGCCGTGCACAACAGTACTCTCTCTCTCTCTCTCTCTCTCTCTCGACTTTAAGAGTCCTCCAGCTGGAAGCCAGCCAGAGGATAATTGACAACGCATCGCCCTCGCCCTCTTGTGAGGAAGCAACAACCAACTCCGACGTTTTACTTTTCGGTGCTTATCTATTATCAACCATGGTAAGAATCTAATATAAATAAAGGAAATTCGAACATACACAATTCTTTGTTTTTCTCTGGTCACTTAACTTCTTCCCCTCTTTTCCGCCGCTAACGGGTTAGCTGGCATACCAGTCTATCCATTGCCGCTGAGACAGCTGGCATACCAGCCCTCTCAGCCGATACGCTGACTGACTTCTCCCCTCTCCCACGACCAACAAATCAAAACTCCTCTAACTCAGTCCTTTCCAAAATCTTAAAAAGAAATCAAAAACACTCGCTATCTCTTTCTACCTTAGAAGATAGATATATCAATCCCTCTTTCCACCTACCTTGAATTAATCCCCTGGCTCCCTTTTCTTGTAGTCTCTAGATCAATCTTCCAACCTGCTATCTCTTTCTATCTTACGAGATAGAAATATCACTACCCCTTTCCACATCCTTCGACATTGATCCTCTCACTCTCTCTTGTACTCTCAAAATCACTTTCCTATCCGCTATCTCTTTCCCTCCTACGATCACACCTACCTTGAAGCCTATCCACCATACATCCCTTCTTTACAGAGATGACAACGTTCTGTCTCATTCCCTCCTATGAGTCCCCTACCTCTCCTATCTCTTATTATCTCATGAGATAATTCCTTCTCACTCTTTCTTAGTAGAGAAACATCCTTTATCCCGACGTATAGCCTTCTTACTACATCCAACAAATCCCACCCAAAAGCAAGGAGCATATCATATTCCTCGAAAATACTCTTCAAAGAGTAAAAATTCAATTTTCCAGCAGAACTGTACTGTATGATTATTTATGAAAAAAAAATCAAAAAACGGTTACAAACTGCAGTATTAGGAAAAATTAAAATTTGTCACTTGTGGGATTTTCTTTGGGAACCCATAAGAGTCTCTTAGAGTCATTTTTTCAAATTTTATGATTGACTCTTATTCTCTGACGAATTCTAAACAAATACTGAAATAAGAAATTACTTGTAACATAACGATCTTTATTTCTATTCATTTCCGTACTAAAAAAACAGTTCGCGGTCATTTCCCGGGTTTTACCAATTTAACGGTCACCCTGTAAATTCGAGGTTAAAATGAGAGAAAGTCTTAACTACAATTTTCACACTATCTTAGGAAAAAAAAGTTATAATTTTGGAATGCTCAATATATTTATTAAAGTATTCACACATAGTTTACCGAATGTGATAGTATATAATAACAGAATATGATAGAATATAGTAATATAAGAGATTAATGCAATAATTTCAGAATATCCCAAGAATATTGAGGTTTCCACAATGCAGGTTACTCGCGATATAACTTTAGGATATCCACTCATGTCCGAGAATAACATTTTCTGCGCTCAAGCCATTTGATAATTTTGCAAATGGCCCTTGCGCGGCCAGCCAATTTAAAAAAATTGTATGGTCAGCAACCGCGGCTACGTGCCTAGCCGCTCACCGAGGTCCCGCTCATAGCTCTCAATACATTCAAAGTCTGGATGTATTGTTCCCTTCTGTTTTGTGGTTTTATTTCCTGGAGTATAGTGTGTAACACCTCCCTAGTGTTTGGTATTGTTACTATCATACCGACGGTCCTTTCTTCCTCTGGGTAAACCGGTTGGTTAGACGGATCGTATGGCTCCCAAGCGCAGGGTGCTTCGCAGCGCAATGTTATACCATCTAACTCTGCCAAAACTGATCTTGGTCTGCGGTTCTGAGCAGGAGTGTTACGTGGTGCTGTCGTAGCCATGGTATAGGAAATATGTGCATTTCCGCCTGGCACACGAAAGAAAGCTTGATATTCTCTAAACTTAGTTGATGGTACCTCCGTCACCCAATAGGGCAGCATTTCAGCTTTCCTGCATTGAGTATGAAGCACTCCATGCTCGGTTTCCAGATAAATTTCACCGCTTGACCTTCCGGACATCATAGCATCACCTAAGGTTGTGGGGGAAAAAATTGACGTTTAGCAAGTTTCTGTATACTAGTCAACTTAAAGATTTCGTTTTAGAATTTTGAGAATCGTACGCAATTTCACATCTCAGTTTTTGAAACGGATCTTCACGTTTTGAGACACTCTGGAGCCGAAAATCAAGGTTTGGGAATGAAGTCTGTCTGTATGTCTGTTCGTCCGTCCGTAAGCACGCACGATAAACCTCAAAAGAATGAACGGAGCTAATCGATCTTTGGTACATTTTTTAGGTCCTGAAAGAAAAAACTAGTTCGTTAACGAGCATTCCTCGACCAACAGTTATGGTTTTATCCATCGAAAATGCTATACAAAAACCGAATATTCCAATTTGACACCAAACGACGGCAACTACGTAAAAAAGGTTTCAGAGAAGAATTAAAGCTTTGCAAAATATTTTAAGTTAAACGACGCGAAATATGGGAAAAAGTTTCGAAGGGAAATTACAGCTTTTCAAAAGGCTTCTAATCACCATTCTTCGATAGGACTTTTCATTCAGGTTTTATTTGTCGAAAATACGATACCATTCTTTGATAGGACTTGTTACTTTGGTTTCATTCATTGGAAATAATATGGAAAAAATCGAATATTCAATTTTCGAGCAAAACCACGTGAGGTATGGAAGAAACTTTCAGAAAGGAAAAGAAGATTTGAATAACTCTTACAAAATTGGATTTAACCATTTTTTGATAGGACTTGTCATCGGTGTGCTCGACTTAGATAAAAAAAAGATATTTACTTGTAAGTATCATACAATTGAAAAAATGTTTACGTTCTAAGTGATTGTGGAATTTGTTTTTATTTCAAATTAAAAAGCAAGTTTATTCACTTAAAGCTTTTTCGGCCTTAAGAAACACATTGTGATTGCAATTCACGCATACTTTTTGATACTCCAAAGGAAAAAAATTGATTGTTTAAGAAACAGTTTTGGTTTAAGTATATTTAAATCAAGGAGATTAAACTCTACCAAAAAAGAAAAAATGTCAAAAACTGTATGGATTTTTAACTTAAAGCCACAAATTTTCAACAACAAAAAAATAAAATTTGCAATAAAATCGTTGAATTGTTAAGCCAAGAATGGATTTTTAGTCAAGAAGATAAAGTTTCAACTAATGAGACTACTTCATTACTACTAAAATAGGAATTTGGAATAAAGTAGATGAATTTTCAACTGGAGATACATTTTCAATCAAAAATATGATATAACAATTTTTAATTACAAAAATTCATTCTCGAGAAAAGACAGACCAAGTTTCAATAAAATGGTGAAATTTTTAACTAAAACTAGGATTGATCAATTTTCGATTGAGAAAATAAATTTTCAAAGAATTTCAACCAAATAGTTAAACTTTATACCAGAGAAATGGACTTCTAACTGAGTGCATGAATTTTTAACAAAAAATAAAGTAATTAAATTTTTTGAAACAAAAATTTCACCCCAATACAATAAATTCAATAAAATAATTACACGAATTGAAAAAAAACACCTAAATTTTCAACTGAAGATAAATTTTTATCTAAAAATGGAATAGGTTTATTTTCAGATACAAAAATTAATTTTCAACAACAAAAAAACGAATTTTCATCCAAATGGTTACATCTTCAACAGAAGAAATGAATTTTTGATGAAAAATTGAATAGTTGAATCGTTAAATTTCTAACCAAAGAATAGAATATTTATCCAAAAAGATAAATGCTTAACTAACGACACTACGTTTTTACCAAAAAAGACAAATTTTAAACAAAATATTTCAAATTTGATGCTAAGGTAAAAAGCCTAATTTTCAATTTAAAAAAAAAAAGCTAATTTTCAATCAGAGAAATCAATTTTGAATCGGCAAGATAAATTTTAAATGAAGAAGGATCATCTTCTATCAAAAAAGAGTAATTTCTAACAAATTACGAAATAGTTACATTTTCAATTCAGCAGATGAGTTTAAAACAAAGAAGATTAAATTTCTACAAAAAAAAAGATAAATTTTCTAGAAAAAAATGGAATAGTTGAATTTTCAGTAAAAAATTAATTTTTAATGAAAGAAATAATGTTCAATCGAAGAAATGAATATTCAATCAAAAATATTAATCTTCAAGCAATAGGACTGAGATTCTACCAGAAGAAGATTAATTTTCAAAAAAATGCAGGAATCTTCAATCAAATAGTTCAATTTTTAACTGAAGAAGATAAATTTTTAACTAAACAGGGAATAGTTAAGTTTTTAGTAAAAAAATTTATTTTTCAACGAAAGAAATATATTTGGAACAAAATAGTTCGTTTTTTTCTTGGTTCGTATCGTTTTTCCAAAAATCGAATTTATTTTATTCTCAAATTAGTTT
This sequence comes from Andricus quercusramuli, assembly GCA_932178445.1. NCBI lineage: Eukaryota > Metazoa > Arthropoda > Insecta > Hymenoptera > Cynipidae > Andricus > Andricus quercusramuli. The sequence goes on from CAKNXH010000980.1 coordinate 58,897, forward strand.
TTTACAATTGAAAGAAAAACCACGCGTCCCATCAAAAATTCATTCATAACAAATTTGTAGATCTTTCTTGATTGCACAATTTTTATCGATTCATCTTTCTTCCTATCATGTATAGTTTCACCGAAGAATGGAATTTTCGATTTTTCATTATTTTTTTGTGCGATCAAAATTTGAATTTTAGATTTTTCAAGGAAATTAAAGAATGTCTTATTTTGTTTTTTGGAATTTTGTAAATGCTGTAACTCTAGTAATTTTTCTTTCATCAAAAAAAAGTCATTGTGATAAATGTTTTGTATCTTTGAGTACTACGAACATCTTTTCATAGAATTTTGGAATATTGAAAAGAAGTGTTCTCAAACATTTTAAAAATGTGCTCACGTTTTGAAATTTTATCAAAAATGTCTGGCTAACGAACTTGACCTTCATTGTAGGACACTCAAATAGTATACCAAAGCCCAATCCGATACGTTGATTCTTTTGAAAGTTATCGTGCTAACAGACAGACATACAGACAAACCTACAGACAGACATTTTGTGAAAACCTATTTTTTGGGTTCATGGGGTCTCAAAACGTGGACGATTGACAAAAACAGGGAGGGGGGAGTCAAATTCTATATAAATCTGAAACCTTCTCATTATAGAATGAGAAAGTAAAAATTTCTGAAGTTAAATATCCTCAAAAAATTATTAATATCTCTACAATGTCTCATTCGACACTTGATTTGCGATTTGATCATTTTTGAGTCTTAAATTTCTGATTGGTTAAGTTTGTGGGTGTTTGAACCTTCCTCATAATTTTAAATGTTTTATTTTGAAATAAAGTATAATCGTGAAGCTCCTAAAACAAATCGAATTTAGATGAAAAATATTTTAATCAGTAGCACGGTAAATATGCCAAAACTTTCAATATCAGCTCAGAAGTACCAAATTAAATCTTATTGGAATGATAGGTGTCTTTATCAATGAAAAACTTAAATTGGACGCTCTTAAGCAAACATACTAAAAAACACACACACATATACATATGAATTATTTGTTATAGATATTAATTATTATATCACACTTACAATCGTTAGGCAGAAACCCCACCATCATGAGGAGTAGAAGAGAAGGAATTTTCTTCATTCTTGCTAACTTTCACACTGACCGAGAAAGAGAAGAGTGAACTGATTACTGAAGAATTTCGACAACTATTCAAACTAACTTTGACGAAATCTGATTGGCGCATTTTATTTAATCTTCGAAACGAATAGAGTGGAAGGAGAAAGATTGCGGATGTGACACCTCGACATTTTCTCTATTTGCTAGGTTTAATGTACCTGGCGCTTTTGAAATAATCAAAGATAACAGTGCATGTGAAAACAAGAACTAAAATCAATTTCCTCATTTTCGTCTATCTTATGTTCTAAACTGCAAACAAGGATGAAGAAATCACTTTGCCCTAAAAAAGCTGGCGGTTTCTATGCTAATGGAAGGAGTGAGTGGGAGGAGAGCCAAGTTGACTTATTGTTTCGAAATCCACAATCAAAATCAATAAAACTGGAAACTAACAAAATGGAGAAAAATTGGAAGATAAATGTTTGTAAAACTTCCCTCGTAGAACAACTTTCATTTTGGGCTTTTTCTGTTTGTCAGAAATTTTTTAAAGTGAAATATTGAATTAGAAATTTTCTGGAAAGCCTTTCAAGGTATTTAAAGAAAGCTTTAAAGATTTGCAAATTCTTAGATTTTTCTAAAAGATTTCAAGGAGTTTTCAATTACCTTAAGTAATTCAATTGATTTCAGAAGATTGGAAATATTTTTGAGTATTTCAGTAGGCTCCAAGGCATTTTCAAACACTCTCAAATTTGAAAAGACGCCAAGGCATTTCCAAGAGATCTCAATAATTTAAAGGAATTTTAAAAAATTGTAAAGGATTTGAGAACTTCTAGAGTATTTCAATAATTTGAAAGAATTTCAAACGATTGGAAATATTTTAGGGTGTTTTTAAAAATTTCAAGGGATATCGAAGAACTTGAAAAAATTCAAGGAATTCCAAAATGTTTTGACGGATTTCAAATATCTCAGGTATTTTGAAAGATATTAAGAATTTTTAAATTGATTTCTGTAATTAAATGTCTCTCAAAGGATTTGAATTATTTTATGGTATTTTAAAATATACTAAGGCTTTTTCAAACCCTTGAAAATGTTTCAATTGATTTCAAAAGATCTTAAAGTATCTGAAAACATTAGGAGTATTTCAAAAGATTATAATGAATATTTGATTGATTTTAGAGGATCTGAAATATTTTAAATTATCTAAAAAGATTCTAAAGCATTCTCAAGAGATTTGAAAAAAGTTGCATGGGGTATTGTATCAAAGAGTTTCCTAAAATTTCGAAAATATGGATTGATTTGATAGCACCGATGCCAGGTTTCAGGGTATATCAAAAGATTCCAAGAAATTTTCAATTGATTTTGGTAACCTGATATGGCTTTTCATCTCTGGGATCGTCCATAAATTACGTAAGACGTTTTTCTTTTGTTTGTATCGTTGTGTCCTTCTCAACTTCACAGCAATTTTATTTCCTTCTTTATTCAAACAAAAGAAAAACGTCTTACGTAATTTATGGACGATCCCTCTCACAAATAAATTTTATCGAGTTCTTTGAAATTCTCTTGAATTCAAAAAGACATTCGACACATTATAAAATGATTCTGAAGAAAAATTATTTTTATTAATCGTCATTAGTCACTGTCCGTAACATTTTGGGTTGGGAATTAATAGTATTTGGTCACTCTGTTTGTTTAAATATGCCACTCTCTCACTTTTTAAAGCAAATTAGGCTGTGGTAGCCTAGAAATTGAAAATTTATAAATTCAAATTCGTTTGAATCCTATCATAAAATATTATATATGTAAAAAGTTACAAGTTCAGAATCTTGGTCTCTATATAATAATGGCCAGGGGAAATTCAGGGATTTTAAAAAAATGGCAGAAGTCAGAGAATTTCTGTAAGAAGAATAATTAAAGCTGCCGAGCAGTCACTCTCAGAATTTTATTGAAATTATTTAGAATCTTTCAAAAGATTTCAAGAAATTTTTTAAATGTATCTATTGGAAATTTCCAATAGCCTCAAAAAGTATCAAGAAGGTTTGAAAGATTTCTGAGGATTTGAAATATTTTAAAATGTTCTCAGAGATTCTAATGCACTTTAATGACTTCGAGAGAACTATTTATAATATTTTAATGTATTTTGAAGAATTCATTAAAACCTTTTGAATTCTTCTATTATTTCTCTCAAATTTTTTTAATTTATCTGAATTCTTTTTATCTAAATCAATTCTATTCAGTTCTATGGATTTTTTTTTAATTTTTAGTTTGTGTTTAATTCGTCTTGAAGTGTTTTAAACTAATTTTGACTTCTTCAACATTTCATCAATTTCTTCTGAATTCCCTTGTATTTTGCTAAAATCATTTCACACTTACTAAAATCAATGACATTTTTTGGAATTTAAAATTTTTTTCCAATTTTTTCCATTTTTTAAATTTTAACTTTAAGTATTTCACGTCTTATGAATCGAATTCTTCGGAATGCTTTCAAATCCATAAGAACATTAGTCACATTATTGATACGCATATTGACTTTTTGTAACTTTTTGGATTAGAAATTAGTCTTGCTGCAAAAAACCTCAAATTAAAAATTATTGCTTCGCACTCAAGAGATATTCCCTGACAATCTGCTTTTCGACAACATAGGATTCGAAATACAATACTTTCGAATACTTTTCAATCCGACGTTTTTTGCAACGCACTTTTTCAGCTTTTTCGATCTGAATAGGTCAATTCTTTGGAATCAATTAGACTGTGTCAGCCCTTAGAATAATAATATTCGAAATTCAGGCCTCGGGCTCAAAACACACTATTGACACTATTCGACACTTTTTTAAAGCGATGACGCTGTTTTACTGCTAATTCGAAAAAACACACTAAAGAGACTATTTTCAAAGCAATAACACGAACCTATTCACCAAGAAAGATTTTTCAAGCAATAAAAAAATGTCACAAAAAAATGTTGATTTTTGAAGCCAAAACACGAACTTTCAACAAAACTGTTGAATGTTCAACTAAATATTTAAATTTTCAATTAAAAATATGAATTTCTTAGCAAGAAGATTAATTTCCTATCAGAGAAGAAGAATTTTGACTAAAATATGTACATGCATTTTTAACCAAATATTTGAATTTTCTACCAAACAAGACAAATTTTTAACAAATGACATGAATGGTCACCTAAGTACTTTGACCAATAGATGTGATGTTAGTCAAAATTTTCAGTTTATATTTTTCCTTTAGAAATTTTTTGCATAAATGGTTGAATTTAAAACCAAACAGATTAATTTTTAACCATAAATGGAGCAGTTAAATTTTAAGCTTTGATATTTTCACAAATGGAAGATATTATTTACACTTTAAAAATATGATTAAACAATGATAATAAGTGAGAATCTAATATAAAATTAAACTATCAGATGAGAAGAATGCTTCATGAAAATAGTACATAAAAAGCGACGTAAGTCCGGCGATGTAAACCAAATACTTTGTGCAGCGTTATTGTATTATTACTTATATAACATATGTGGATTCAAATAGTAAAATTTGTTGTCCTATATCTTCAACTTCTAATATTTCTTCAAAAGAGTCTTTCAAAACGTCTACTATCCCGTCTATATCGTATAGCATTTCACCTTTGCTGTTTCTCATGCTGACAAACTCTGTACTTTTACTTTCCTTCAACTGTTTATATAATAGTTTCATAATTCCTTCAAAGTATTTTTGTATTTCGTTCTCTTCTTCTGTTCTGGTTTTCTCTTTGCTCTCTTTGACTAGTCAGTTAACTTTCCTCTTTTTGTGCCTGTAATCATTTTTGAGTCTATTTCTCTCCTCATCGCTAAGACCTGTCATGTTCAGCGTTTTTTGCGTTCAGCGTTTACAGCATTTATTGCTGTACATAATCTGAAAGAGAGCTGAGAAAAAGTTTGGTTACACTGCTCGAGTAAGTAATGTAATACAGCATTAGAAAATTCAAGGGATTTCAAAGAATTTCTTTCGAGAAGAATTATAATTCTTAGAATAGGGAAATTAAAAAAATTATAATTGTGAGTTGTAACTAGAAACGTTCCAAAATAAGTCAATTAAAGTTTGGAACGTGGAATTTTTTCAAAATTCTTTTTTTTTTGAACAGGGACATTCTGAAAAAAAAAATTAAATATAAAATCTGAAACAAGAAATTTTCGAAAATAATCATAATTGAAATTCAAGAATTTTAAATCAGAATAAAATCAAATTCAAAATCCCATTTAACGTCCAACAATCAATTCGATATATAGAATTCCTGAAAAAACGACAAGAATTCAACGATTAAATTTGGACAAACACTACAAAATGCTCCTATTGCAATTCCTAAAAAAACAAAATAAAAAAAAAATAAAAATTTGTTTCTTTGGACAAAAATAAAAAAGAGGAAAGAAAAATGAGAAGGCAACCAACCACATCCCCTTCCTTCTCTTTTTTATTTCTTTCGTCTTTTTTATTTTTATTATTATCAAATCACAATAAAAAAGCATGCAAATTACATTACCAACGTTTCGGTGCTCACACAGCACCCTTATCAAGGCAAGGAAAAGAATACAGGTGACAGGTGGGAGCGGCGACTAAGCGACGACGTTATCCCTTCCGTACCTGAGATCTGAATGTGGGTCAATAGGACAATCCGTCACAACAATCAAGAAATAAGAGAAAGTCAAGACTCATGAAAACTAAATGTAATTAATCAAATTTGAATAACTTTTGTTTAATCTATCTAAATCAGTTTTTAAATTTATAGATGACCTATTTTGTTTTTTAATATAAAGCATTTCCATGAATTCTCTCTTTCTCTCATTACTTTCACTATGTAAAATTTCAACATTATCCCAGTCAAATTCATGGTCAACATCAACAAACCCTCTTGTATGTCTAGCGAGAACACTCTTATAACAACGTCCTAAACGGACATCACTTTTGTGCTCCTCCACCCTGGTATTAAGAAGTCTTCCAGTTTGTCCCACGTAAGTCATCTTACAGATCTTGCAAGTGATCTTGTAAACCACGCCACTCTTTTCAAATTTATCTAAAGGATCTTTACCAAAAGTTACTACTGAATCCATTTTAAATGGTATACGGAAAATAGTATGAATATTAAATTTTTTCAACATGATTTGAATGGTTTCAGAAATTTGACCAAAAAAAGGAAGAACAAATGTATTAAAAGAACTATATTCTCTCAATTCCTTCTGATTATCTGTAGCCGAGATGTTACTTTGTTTGTTTTTGATTTGTTGAATTCTAATTGTGATATGTTGCTCAACCAACTTTTCTGGGTAGTGATTCAGAAAAAGGATATTCCTAACAATATTTAAATTCTCTTTGTGAAATGAAATATGGGACAAACCTAGAGCCCTGTCGACTAAGTTTTTGATCACTGCAATTTTGTTTTGAAAAGGATGAGCCGAAAAAAAATTTAAAATTCTACCTGAATATGTACTTTTTCTGTACCAATTGGTAATAATATTACCATCCTGAGCTTTAATTACCTCTACGTCCAAAAAACTGATTGTACCATTTTTCTCTATTTCGTGGGTAAACTGAAGTTTTGGATGAAAACCATTAAAAGCATCAAAAACCACCTGTAGCTTTGCTAGTGGAACACACAACAAGGTGTCATCAACATACCTATAGTAAAAGGGCAAAACAAAATCCAGCTTCTTGAAAGCAAAGGCTTCCAAATCCTCCATAACCATTTCTGCCAAAATCGGAGAAATGACTGAACCTATGGGAGTACCAAACTTTTGCCTATAAAAAGATCCATTAAATTTAAAAAAAGTTGAATTCATAATGAAAACTATCCCTTCAATAAAATCCTTTTGACTTAACCGAGTACGTGTCTTTATATTCTCCCATCTATTCAAAATTGCCCGTTTAACCAATTCAAGGGGTATATTTGGAAACATTGCGACAACATCCAAAGAAATCATCACATGCTCATCAGGGACAGTTTTTTGAATAATATTTTTTTGGAATTCCCAGCTATTTTTAATATTGTATTTAGAAGTTGTAATTGAGTCTCTAAGTATCAAATTGAAGTTTTGTTCCAAGAATTTCGTTGGAGTGTTAATAGTTGAAACGACAATTCTCAAAGGATAGCCCTCCTTATGAATCTTTCTCAAGCCATAACATCTTGCAAGAACTGTGTCCTCAGTATTGATATCAGTCCATCTTATATCCTTTCCCAAAAGTCCTTTCTTTCTCCAATTGTCCAGCATTTTGAAAGTGTCTTTTCTCTACTGTTTTAACGGATTCTCACTCAATAATTCAAAGTTATCACCATTAGAAAGTAAATCCTCCATATCCCTAATATAATCTGATTTCCTCATACAAACCTTAATATTACCCTTATCAGCATTCATGCAAATTATATCAGGGTTGTTCCTGAGGAAATCTTTTGTTACCCTGAAACCTTCAGAAATTTTACGATTAATACTACTAATGTGCAAACAATTCTTATCAACAAAACTCTTCAACAAATGTAAAACCTTATTTCGGAAATCCTGCTGATCCAATATTGGAACTTTGTGTATACTTGATTCAACATCTTTGACTATTTCCATCATTTGTTTCGATTTACTTTTTATCACTTGGTTACTAAAACCTTTACCTAATCTGAGAATATCTGTAACTGAATCAGGAATTTGAATATTTGCTAAATTCACAAACCAAGGATCACTATCTTTTTCTTTAAAAATTTTGTGTAAATTCAAATGTTGCTCTTGAATATTAGTTTGTTGATCAATCAAAATAGAAAGTTTGTTCTCATGCTTTTTATCATTGTTTAAAAATCTTTGATTAAGAAAAATCTGATGTTTTAGAAGATGAATGATTTTACCTTGTGGTAAACATAATTCTAATTCACTTTTAATTTTGGAGATTTTTACTTTTAAAAAATTAACATGATTTGAAACATCCTTGATCAGTAAATTCAGCATTGAGAATTTGAATTTCTTTAAATTATGTTCGAATTGTCTATTGCAAGAATTACTGTGAAAAACAAAATCTCTAAATTTGTTATCCAAGAAAAATATTTTTTTAGGTAAAACATCATTTCTTCGACATTCAATCAAAAACCCTTTTTGAAGGATACTGTCTCTTAATCTTTGGTTGATATCACACCATAACTTAACCCTTCTGAAGGCTTCAGGGCCATATGCAACTTTGATCTGATTAAAAAACGTAATATTTGAAAAAGATAAAATTCTCATTTTTCTTTCCTCTTTTTTATTTTTGTCCAAAGAAACAAATTTTTTATTTTTTTTTATTTTGTTTTTTTAGGAATTGCAATAGGAGCATTTTGTGGTGTTTGTCTAAATTTAATCGTTGAATTCTTGTCGTTTTTTCAGGAATTCTATATATCGAATAATCATAATACTGACTTGCTACACAGAATTTTCCAAAATAGCTGTAATTCTGAATTGCAAGAGAAAATTTTTCAGAAGAATTATAATTGTGATTTGCTACAGGAAATTTGAAAAATAAAATTATAATTTGGATATGAAATAAGGATTTTTTCAAAATAATTATGCTTCTGAGTTGGATGAGGAAGTTTTCAAGAATAATAATTATTATTTTGACTTGGAATGAAGAATTTTCGAAGAAATTATAATTGTGAGTGGAAACAAGAAATTTCCTGAGAAAGTAACAATTTAAACCTGGAACGTGGAATCACCAAAGAGTATTCCGATGCTGGTTTAGAATAGGGTAATTTTTTAGCAAATTTTTCAATTCAGATATAAAGAGAGGAATTTTCGTTTCTCGCATATTTTGGAAAAAACAATTAGAAGCTGATTGTAAAACTTTTAAATAGAGAACGTCACCTCCAGCAAGGCTTTTCTTCAAGTTATTTTTTACCGAAGTCATGACATTGAATCATTTACACACTCTATTTTACCTTGCTCCATTCACGCCTCGCGTCTAGAACGCCGAAAATATTTGTTTAATTTTCAACGAATTTCAATTAACAGCAGCTATTTTGTTGCATAAATTATTTTCAAGATTTGCATTCGTTTCGTTTTTGTTTGATAGTATTCGGGGAAGTTAATTATTTATGATCATTTAATTATTTTTCCGATGATAAAGAATAATGCTGGGGTTAAAATAATCCATTACTAATTGAAATTGAATGAAAATCTCGACTTTTTCAAACATGAAAGGAAAAGCTTTAGATATGTTCAAAAGATTTAAAATGGAATATGACTTCCACGAACACGTGGGGAGACCCGTCTTTCAAGCTTTTTGTAAACTATAATGTTTCAATTTGTGGGGAAAGATTTCAAAAATTAATTTGAAAATATTCAAAAAAAGTTAGTTTCTTTTAAGTTTGCTAAGTAATTTCCATTTTCCATGAAAAATTAGAAAAATGTACATTCGAACGAGATGTTGAAAATCTAAAACAAAACTCTGTGGAAAAGTATCGCATGAAAAACCTGAATACCTGTTATTTATTTCGAGTTCATTGGTCCATTGTAATTCAAAGAGTCTGAACAATTCTTGTTTTCCTTGACTTTTTTTAAACAGTGAGCAGAAAATGTTTTCAAATTAGGGTGGCTATCATTACGTTTACAATTTCACAAAATGATCTTTTTATTATTTCAATAGAGTTAGGAATTTAACATCGCGTCATTCTGATAAACTTGTCTATTTTTCATGTGATCCATTTTTTGAACCTTTTTTCTAAATAATATATACAGTCTCAAGTAGATTTATTTTTTCACATCAAATGATTAGTTGTTATCCACTACTGAATTAGCAAATATCACCAGAAAATTTTTTGTTTTGTTTTTGGTGTTATTTATTCAGATTAAAACCAAAACTACGCGTTCTGTCGAAAATAATTTTAAACAAATTTATAGATTTTCTTTGGGTAAGGCACATTAGTCTATTCATTTTTTTCATTCTTTCTTCCGTTTACCCAAAAATTCTATCTTTTTAAATTTTCAATGTTATTTTATTAAGGTTTTTTGTATGTATCTCGTTCAGTTCTTCTGGAAAATTGAATTTTTGACTTTCTCAAAATTATTTTTGAGGAATGAAACCAGAACCGTTGGTCTTAGAATTATTCTCTCCCGCCAGACTCCTCTGTCATAGGAAGAAATCCTCATAATTCAAGAAAAAGGAAATCTTTAAATTCTATTTTGCAAGCAGAACCTTCAGTTAAAAGTTTGCGATTATCCCAGTTGGAAAAGGAATCGAGTCGTTTAGAAAACTTACTGACACACGGTCATCAGTGTTCTAAAAAGAAATAAGAAAAATCGCTGCTTATGTGGAGGGCTATGAAGACAGATCATTCTCTGAATACTCTGCGGTGGAGAATTATGCTTCTTTCTCTGATGATTGAATCCTCCGCCCAAAGAAACTGCTTCATAGAAAGTTCCTAGTTTTCCCGTGCAAGATTCGCTTTTGACTCATACTAGTAAAAGGTTATAGATTCCTCGTCGGAAACCAAAGAACTAGAGCAAACAGTCCGGAAGCCCTTCGGAGAGACTGGAGGGCATACAATGTGAATGCCTTGGTAGTGACTCTTGGAACAAAATTCGCTATTTAGAAGGGCATAAGAAATTACAGGCTACCCCAATTTTTTTAGTGTTACTGGTCAGTTCGCAATTAAAAAGCTTAGTGTTACACATCCATCGTTCGGATCTTTTGGGTGAATTGGATCTAGCTCTCTGTATTCTCACTCATGGTTTGCTGCTCTAAAGGAAAGAACATCAATCGAACATTATGTCCTTGAAATAGAAGCATCCAACTATAAGTGAGAATGTGAAGAAGACTCTCAAGGGAAACAAATCTTCTTTTCGAGTCATCCCAGATGATATCCTTCAGTACACATGCGGCAGTAGAGCGGACGTTATTGACATGAGAAGAAAGCCTTTGTTGCAAAAAAATAACTACATGGCTTCCCTCCTCGCTGCTGTCCCACACTCAAAAAAACAACTTTTCGATGAAAATGAAATGAGTGCATTATTCAAAGACCATGGCGGTTTCTATAATTTTTTTGCGAACCTCGAAACCTGCAGGATCTGGGAAGTCCCAAAATTTTGGAGGAAATAAAGCATCAAGAGGAACTACTAGTAAAAACCATTTGCGCGGCCCTTATCGAATCGAGTTTTCCATCAAAAATCTTCTTACAGCTCAGATGAGGAAAGTGAATCGAGGAGGGCAAGGTAGATCATAGGAGTCCCGAAATATTTTTAGATCATCAGGCTCTGGCAGAGGAAGAAATTCAAGAAATTTCTGACTGGCTTGATCAAAGAAAATTTCAAGGGTGACAATTGAGACACCACCGGAAGATGGGTCAGTCTTGGGGCTTCAGACACGATCATCAGTGTTCTACAAGGGGATTTCATTTCCTTCATAAAGAAACCACCGACAATTCCATTTTCAGACAGTTTGTGCTCACGATGAGAAGCGAGATCATCAACCGACATGAACAGGGAATTGATAGAGTTCATCAAGTCGGGAGTTCTAGAAAGGACGAACGTTTTCTCCGGATTCTTGTCGAACATTTTCATAGTCCCAAAATCAGACGGTATCCTGAGATCGGTTTTCAATCTCAAGAGTTCAAACGAGTATCTGAGACCAGGAAAACTTCGATTGATAACCCACTTGAAAGTTCCGGGTTTCCTCCAGAAGAAAGACTTCTTAGCAAAAATAGATCTATCGCAAGCTTACTTACATTTTCCCATAAAAGAGGCTCACAGGCGATATCTGACTATGTACTACCGGAAAGAAATATACTGTTGAACGGCATTGCCTTCCGGCCTCTCGAGTGCTCCTGTGGCATTGTCAAAAGTGTTGAATCGTTTGGGTCAACTAATGAAAAGAGTGATCCGAGTTTTCGTCTGTTTGACGACTTTCATCTGGCAAGCCAATACAAGATTCAACAGGTAGAGAAAGCAGACAATTTTCTTACCTCCTTGGGATGAAAAGTAAATTTTCCAAAATCAATTCTAGTGCCAAGTCGATAGTTAAAGTATCTGGGCATCATGTGAAATCCTTGGACAGACCTAAAATTTTCATCCGAGAAGAAGACGAAAAGAATGAAGCAAACCTCGGAAAAAATAATGAGTCAAAACAATGTAGCTGGCAGCAAGCGAAGTCTCTCCTAGGAACCTTGGAATTCGTTTCCTTTGTAGTTCCACTAGGAAGACTATTTTGCTGAAACTTGCAGCGAGAAACACGCTTGCTCCCGAAAGTTTTCGCGCATATTTCCAAACATGCCTTCCGAATTTAGAACAGAAAAAAAATTGGTTCCAGACTTAAACTAGAATATTTTTCCGGAAATTCTCAGATCCAAGGTATAATTACATATAATTGTCCCGGGAAATCCATTGTCTTAACTCAAAATTATTATTTTTTCTCTAAAATTCCTTGTTCGAAATTTGAATACTAATTCTTTTAAAATAATGCCTATTTCAAGTCAATATTGGCACAGTTCTAGCGGAAAATAATAATTCCTCGTTTAGAAAAAAATATTATGCATAATTGTACTTCTATTTCGAATAAAGGTACAACTAAGAATTATATATATATTCTTAAATTTCCAGAACAAACTCAGAAATATCTGTCTTTTTTAATTCTCTGAGTGGATTTCGAAAAAATGATGCATTTTTTACTTAAAAATAGTATAACAAAGCCATGAATTGGTTTTATATTAGTTGGAATTTTTATACATCATAACTGTTTGTACACTTCCAATTCAGGTGAAGAAATAACAATAAATCTGTAAACATGGTCAAATGTATCATTATTATCAGTATAAGGTATTACATTATTTACTGGAGCACTGTAATAACTTTTTTGTCCGCTCTCTAGGAAATATTGTAATATTACAAACTGATCTATAAGACTCGTTTCAAATGAAATCTTTACTTGTTCATCTTTACGAATCTTGCATGAGAAAGATAACAAAAAAGTTTAAAGTGCACCTGCTATATGAATTTTTAGTTGAATAAAAAAAAATTCCCATATCATCACGCTTGAATTTTATTCGATGAGAATTCTGATCAATTATATCCATTGAATTTATCAATCACATTTAATAAATAGGTTACATTTCTTCCTAAAAAGCTGGTCTATTCAGAAACGTTTTTCAAATCATGGAATATTTTTCTGCAAATTAAAACATTGAACGTATCTAAGGCTTTTCCTTTCATGTACGAAAAAGTCGAAATTTCCATTCAATTTTAATTAATAATGGATTATTTTATTCCCTAAACGATTCATGGCTATCTAATTCTTCACTTTCCTAAATACTATCAAATAAAAACTAAACGCATATAAATCTCAAGAATAGATTACGCAGCAAAATAACTGCTGTTAATTAAAATTCGTTAAAAATTAAACAAATATTTTCGTCGAACCTAGACACGAGGCGTCAATAAAACGTGGTAAAATATATTAGGCGTGTAAATAATTCCCATTTCATCATTTTTCAGAAGGATCACGTGTAATTGACTGATGTTCAACGATTTTATATATGTGGGGTGCCGGGATGTATGTGAGCTATAACCTCGCGAAATCAAAACGTTTATTCACGCAACAATTATTATAAGATAAATTATTCCTAAAAGTAATTATAAATCTTATAATTATGGATTTTATAACAATTTTATAGAAGTATTTGTGAAAGTATTTATAAAAGCAACTATAAACAAAAGTGAGGTTAGGTTTTCTGAATTGAATATATTGCATATATGTTAGGATTCGCCTGAAGCAATTATCAGTCTCAATAATTAATAAATTAAATGAATAAGAATAAATGTTTCACTCTCTTTTGGCAAATTATCCGAACTGGCTGTATCCAGGCCTTTTGATACGGTCTTGGCGACGCGTGACGTCACACCATGTGTTTCGAGCCATGAGGGCGCCACATGCTATCTTTTATAAATCGATATTTACGGTGGCTATTTTATCACTTTTTAATAAATTATTATAAATTAATAAATAATAGAAATTAAGTTTTAATTTCACATTTTAATTCGTTGGGAGCAAAAGTTGATAAGAAACTCAACTATAAGGCAAACAAAATTTTTGCGGATGACCCTATTGTTTCAATTCGATGAAAATTTTAGGCATTCGTCTTTTTCATTAAACTTTTCTGTTTATCACAATTCCCATTTCCATAAAATTTCCGAATTAAACTGTATTCTACAGCCTCAATAAACTTAACATATTTTGAATAATTATATCAAATTGAAAAAAATAGAAAATTAGCAAAACGGCGGCTTTTCAGAAAATTTCTTATTTAATATTTTCTTTGAAAAAGTATCTGATAAACAGAAAAAGCCCAAAATTAAAATTGTTCTATGAGGGAAGTTTTACAAACATTTATCCTTTAATTTTTCTTCATTTCGTTAATTTCCAGTTTCATCGATTTTGATTGTGGATTTTGAAACAATAAGCCAACTTGGCTCTCCTCCCACTCACTTCTTTTTTTAGCATAGAAACCGCCAGTTTTTTAGGGCGAAGTGATTTCTTCATCCTGGCTGGCATTTTAAAACATAAGGTTGACAAAGATAACAAAATTTATTTTAATTCTTATTTTTATACGCATTGTTAACTTTGATTATTTCAAAAGCGCCAGGTACATTAAACCCAGCAAATGGAGAAAATGTCGAGGTGTCACATCGGCAATCCTTCTCCTTCCACTCTATTCCTTTTGAAGATTAAATGAAATGCGCCAATCAGATTTCGGCAAAGTTAGTTTAAATAGCCGTCGAAATTCTTCAGGAATCAGTTCACACTTCTCTTTCTCGGTCAGTTTGACAGCAAGAATGAAGAAAATTCCTTCTTTTCTACTCCTCACGTTGGTGGGGTTTCTGCCTCACGATTGTAAGTGTAATATAATAATTAATATCTGTAACAAAATAATCCATATGTAGATGTGTGTTTTTCATTATGTTTGCTTGAGAGCGTCCAATTTAAGTTAGATTCCTTTTCAATTTAAGTTAGATAGATTCCTATCATTCCTACAAGATTTAATTCGGTACTTCTGAACGGATACGGAAAGTCTTGGCATGATAACCGTGCTACTGATTAAAATGTTTTTAATTTAAATTCGATTTGTTTTAGGAGCCTTAAGATTATACTCTATTCCATAATAAAACATTTAAAATTGTAAGGAAGGTTCAAACATTCACAAAGTCAACCAATCAGATTTCAAAGCCTCAAAAATGATGAAATCGCAAATCAATTCTCGAATGAGACATGGTAGAGATGTTAATGATTTTTTGAGGATATATGTATAACGTTAGACATTTCTACATTCTCTTTATACAATGAGAAGGTATTAGATTTGTGTAAAATTTGACCCCCCCCCCCCTCCTCCCCGTTTTTGTCAAACGTCCACGTTTTGATACCCCATGAACACAAAAACAGGTTTTCACAAAATGTATGTATGTATTTCCTTGAAAAATGGAAAATGCAAATAATTATCGCACAAAAAAACAACGAAAAATCAAAAATTCCATTTTGCGGTCAAACTATACAAGATACGGGAAAAGATGAGGAAATAAAAATTGTGCAATCAAAAGAGATCTACAAATTTGTTATGACTTACTTTTCGATTGGACGCGTGATTCTTGTTTTAATTGTAAAAAACTGATATAAGAATAAAATAATTTCAATTTTTTGACAAATGACACAAACCACGCGGAAAATTAATCGAAAAAAGTTTTACACTCAGAAAAGAGCTACCAACTTTTCCGTTATCATTTTCTGATAGGATGCGTAATTTTTGTTTCAATCGTAAAAAATAACATTAATAATAAAAGAAAAATTGCAAAAATGACGCAAGGTACGAAGAAAGATGAAGACACAATTTGTTCAGCCGAAAAAGATCTACAAATTTGTTTTGATAAACTTATGTTCTAAAAATACATTTAAAATAAAAAAATTAACTTTTTGGAAAAACGATACATGCTACAATAACATTCTGTCTAACCAAATTTTTCGCTTGAATTACATTTAAAAATTTTCTTTGAACCACTTCACAACGGTAAGAAACAATTTTTTAGGAAGTATAAAAGCTGCAATTTCTCTATGAACATTTTTTCCGCATTTCACTTTGTTTGGCTTCAAATTTGACTTTCCAATCTCTTCCATCGTAGTTTCGACAAATAAGATCTAAATGACAAGTCCTATCGAAGAATGATGATTAGAGGCCTTTTCAAAAGCTATAATTTTCTTCCAGAGTTTTTCCTATCTTTCGTGTCGTTTAACTTAAAATCGATGGATAAGACCATAACCGTTGGTTAAGGAATTCTCGTTAACGACCTATTCTTTCTTTTAGGACCCAAAAAAAATGTACCAAAGATCGATTTGCTCCGTTAATTTTTTTGAGATTTATCGTATTTATGGACAGACGAACAAACATACAGACGGACGCCATTTCCAAACCTTGATTTTCGGCTTCAGATTGTCTCAAAACGTGAAGATCAGTTGAAAAACTGAGGTGTAAAATTGCGGACGATTCTCATAATTCTAAAACTAAATCTTCAAGTTTACTAGTATACAGAAACATGCTAAATGTCAATTTTTCCCCCCACAACCTTAGGTGATGCTATGATGATTTTTTCCGGGAGGTTAAGCGGTAAACTTTACATGGACACCCACCATGGATGGTTTGACAGTGAGATCAGGAAATTTGGAAATGTTGAAAAACAGCCCGATTGGTTGAAGGGTACACCATCAACTGAGTTTGAACACTATCAAGCTCTCGTGCGTATACCGAACGGAAATACACATATTTCTGGTACTATGATTTCGAAAGCACCACCTAACACTCCTGATGAGGATCTCGCGCCAACATCAGTTTCGGCAAAAATTGATGGTATAACAATGCACTGCCAAAAACTACCCTGCCATTGGCAGCCATACGATCTGGCCAACCCACCGGAGTACATACCTGGAACAAGAATGAACATTCTGTATATAACGATACCAAAAACTAAGGAGGTTTTACACACTATACTCGAAGAAGATAAGCCAAAAAACAAAGTCGAAGAACTCCTCCAGGCTTATGAATTGAAAAAAGCTATGGGCATGACCTCGTTT
Organism: Andricus quercusramuli; assembly: GCA_932178445.1. Lineage (NCBI taxonomy): Eukaryota > Metazoa > Arthropoda > Insecta > Hymenoptera > Cynipidae > Andricus > Andricus quercusramuli. The sequence goes on from CAKNXH010000980.1 coordinate 76,084, forward strand.
GCCGACTACGTACGTGAACGCGGTTCGACATCATAACATTTTTTTAATTCGGCTGGCCGTGCAAGGGCCACTTGCAAAATTATCAAATGGCTCAAGCGCAGAAAATTTTATTTACAGACATGAGTGGATATCCTGAAGTTATATCGCGAGTGACCTTCATTGTGAAAATCTCGATATTCTTGGGATATTCTGAAATTATTGCATTAATCTCTTATATTACTATATTCTATCATATTCTGTTATTATATAATATCACATTCGTTAAACTATGTGTGAATAATTTAATAAATAAATTGAGCATGCAAAAATAATCACCTTTTTTCCTAAGATACTGTGAAAATTTTAGTTAAGACTTTCTCTCATTTTAACCTCGAATTTACAGGGTGACCGTTAAATTGCAAAAACCCGGGAAATGACAGCCAACTGTTTTTTTTACCGGAAATTTGACTTTGAAGAACAAAAATCTATCCAGCTACATGACATAATGCAGTTTCAAATAACATCGATTTCAACTGTCTTAAATAAACTAAAATGAACTACTGAAATGAAAAAAACAACGACTAAACATAAAACAATAATAACGTTTTTTCCCCTAAGATTTTGTACAAACTGTAGTTGAGGCTTTCTCTGATTTTGTACCTGGAATTTAATTTGAAATCGGGAAAACCGGAAACTAACAGTGAATTATTCTATACTGGCAATTTGACAAATTTCTAGAAGAGAAACCTAGCCAGCTACATCAATAATGAAACTCAAAATAATGTTGATTTTTACTTTTATAAATAATAAGTTTTGTTATTAACTTGAGAATGAATATATGGTTGTCAGATATTTACATATCATTTCATTTGAAGTTGAACCTCTTGTTTAAAAATTCTGTTCAAATCAGATTCGACTACTGTAGTAAATAAAGATAAATTTTAATGAAATGTTTTCTACCCCAGCTATAGAGCCTGTGGGGGGGTAGACTACAGTGCGTGGTGTAAGTTCTCGAACCCCGAACAGGGGGGGGGTGAGTTGCGGAAGCAACGTTGCCCTGCTCGGCGATTGCCGTCCCTCGTGCGAGAGGGGAAAAGAGCGAGAGAGAACGTCTCACGCGGGCCTCTGTGTTTACAATATCCCCTTGCGGGGCAGTCGAGTCAGTTTACAATTGTGCCCTTGCGGGCCGTCGAAATTAACTACAGAGTTGCCTTTGCAGGCCGTCAAGATTAATTTACAAATTTGCCTTTGCAGGCCGTCAAGATTAATTATACGTTAATTCTTCATTGGCCCGAGAAGCGGTCCAAAAGGTTCCGACGTGAAGCGTCGGGAACCGGGTGACGATGGTTCCTTGGTGGCGATCCGAGTAAGGACGGGGAGAACAATTCTGGGGTTCCTTCAGCGTAGAGTAGGAGTATCTCGGGATCCGGGGTTCCCTCGTCGTTCCGGGGAACCGGTGTAGATCGGCCCTGGGGGGTACCTGGTAGGGATAAGGTACTGTCAGGGCGAGCTGGTGAACCGATCGGTTCCTGTGCGGCGTTGGGTGACCTGGGGGTGTCAGGGATCTTGAAGGTGATGAAACTCGCCGGTGTTGGGAGCTTCTCGATTGGTGGGAAGCACAGTGCCAGAGGTTTCGGTACTACCTCTTTTGGTGGTACACGTGGCGGTCGCGGCGTTGCGTCGGGGTCGCGACAATGGACCACTGCAGTACGGTGTCGCTTAACCACCTCCAGTGGTGGGAAAGCGTACCGGGGTCCTCTGGCGAAGTCGGGTACCCGCAACGCCAAGGGTTCCGCCCGCGGTACTCGCGGGCGACGCTGACGAGGGTCCTTAGTTCCGGCGCGGCCGCGCCGGATGGCGAGCAGTTGCCACTCACCCTCCCGGTACAAGGCCGGGGCCTCAGGATCGTAAGCCTGAGGGGTGGCGCAAGCTACT
>CAKNXH010000980.1:78397-135673 GCA_932178445.1 Andricus quercusramuli
AGTGCTTGATTTCCGAGGTTCTCAATTTGTATGTTTGACATACAACAGAAATAGCCAAAACATTCACGAAATACATACAGTCACACAAATCAATCGTATAAAAATGGCGAAAAGCCCGCATACTTTGCTTTCACCCCCTTAGTTTTGTGAAAATACCAAACAAAATTCTCTTTAAAGGAAATGGGTTCAACTATTTGTAAATCTAATATTTCAACGCAAATATATGTTGCAAATAATTCCTCATTTCAGTATATTGTTTAGAATTCGTCAGAGAATAAAAATCAATCATAAATTTTGAGGTACATGACTCTAAGACACGCTTATGGGTCCCCAAAGAAAACCACATAAGTGATTAATTTGAATTTTACGTAATATTGCAGCTTGAATTCGTTTCTTGATTTTTTTTCATGAAGAATCACTAATCGATATGTTTGCATTTGAGTATTAGATTTACAAAAAGCTGACTTTTTCCCATGCTAAATCAATGGAAAATTCCATGGTCTTTCCGCGACCATTAAATGTTAACCAATTTTGTTGAAATTTGGAGTCCATATTCCAATTGTGATTAAAAATTTATCTTCTTCATTCAAAAACTTGGTCAAAACTTCGTTGTTATCTCTGGAGATACATACTTTCTATCTGCAATGTTTTTAGGGAAACTGTTTTTTTAAGTAAGTAGTACAGTTATTTCGGAACATTCATTTTGCAAATTAAAATTGAATCAATTTTAGTTTAATTGAATTTTAATTTCCTGAATAATATTAAATAAAAAACATAACGAAATTAAAACTAATTGGAAATGAAAAAAATATTTCCCGCGAATCTGGACACGAGGTGTTGATAAGGCAAGGTAAAATCGAATGGGTGTGTGCAACTGTGCATAATTCAATTTTGTCATTTTGATGAGAAATAACCGAGAAGAACCTTGTTTAAGGTGACGTAGTTTATTTACAAAAATTGGAATCAGCTTCCAGTTGTTTCAATAAAGCTGACAATTTTACACAATCGCCTTCTAATTAAACATTTTTATCATTTTCTTTTCAAAATATGTGAGGTCCAAAAAGAATTTCAAAAAATAAAATTGTCTTGTGTATATTTGAACTCTTTATCTTAAATTTAGGAAAATAAAATTTTTAAAAATCCGTACGATTTCTTAAATTACGCCTCTTAAACTACAAAGAAAAACAGATTTACGTTTATACGCTTTAGATGAACTTTACCTTAAACTAAAATTTTACTTCAATCAGAGATATACTACAAAATGCACAAACTTCTGCATCGTTTAATAAACGCAACATCACCTGAAACTGTTTTTTTTTTAGTTGGATCGGGTGCAAATTGTCATTCTTCTGAAAAAATATATGTTCCACATCAGAATGATAATTCTGCTCCAGAATTTCCTCATATAATTTAGAATTATATTTATTTTGAAAAATTCGCAGTACCAATTCAAAATCATAAATCTTGTAAAAAATTGCCTGTTCCAAGTGAAAATTGTAGATCTATTGGAAAATTGCTTATTCCAGATCTGAATTATAACTTTCGTTTAGAAAATTTCCTTGTTTCAAGTCCGAATTATAACTCTTCTTGAAAAATTGCTGTCCCAAATCAAAATTATAATTGTTTTTAAAAATTCTTCATTTAGAGAGAATATTATTGTGATCCTCTGGAACGATTCTTTGTTTGAGATCCAGATTTATATTTGTTTTTCGAAATAATGTATAGAATTCCTGAAAACAAAACAAGAATTCAACCATCAAATTAGGACAAACACCTCAAAATGCTCCTATTGTTTGGCTGCCCTAGAGCCCTCTAGGATAACAACGCTGTTGCTGCAGAAAGAACAACATCTACCTGATGATTTCTTTGGTGCATGGCTGAAATGCAAGTTGGAGACTAGGAAGGTTAATACGCCGTTTGCTTGTGCTCTTTTTAATGCAATGGAATCGAGAGAATCACAACTACTGGACAACCACGCTTTACTGAAAGCCTTATATCTACACCCAAGGTACCTTCCCTACGTCTTACATCGACAGGAAGATGAAGAGGAAAATGAAGCTAAAGAGACATGAGCACGAAATAAGCTGAAACAAATATGGCTGAAGCTTCACCCGAAGGAACTAGAAACATCAAACGTCACTGATAAAGTTCAATCACAGGAGGTATTACTTCTTTCAAATATTTCTGTTCTAATTAAATAAATTGAATTATCTGATCTTTTATCTCTAATAGTTATAGTGTAAAATATGATCGGTTTCAGATTCTGCAAGGAGAGGAAGAAGAAGAAGAAGCAGATGAAGTGGAAGAAATGTTGAAAGCATAGGATCATGAAAGGCATACTAAAAGTCAGGAGAAAGAAACATCTCACTACATAGAAACGCTTCTCCTCAATTTCAGGACCACTCCTAAATTGCACAGAAAGTCCAACATTTTGAGTTTTTGGAGGGAAAATAAAATGTCTATGCCCGAGCTCTACGAACTGGCGATGATCGCTGAAGCGGTTCCCATGACGCAGGTCAGCGTCGAGAGGCTTTTTTTCGGAACGAAGTTTATCTTCTCGGATTTGAGAAGCAAACTATCCCCTGCCATGCTCGACGATATTTTAATTGTACGCTGTAATGGCTTATATAAGAAACAACCAAAAACAGTAAACAAGGCAGTAACTAGTGCCAAAAAGACCAACGCCGCAAGCAAAGCTGGATGATTTACATAATATTCTCATTTTCAATGATTTACTTGAATTTGTGCAAAAATCTGTTTTTATTCTTCAGTGTTAATGTTAAAATTCTTTTATTTAATTAAATTTAAAAAATCGCAACTAAACAATATTTAATATTTTATAGACTTAATATACCATATAGTAAATATACTGATTACTTATTAGAAAAATCCATACTCTATTTTAAGCTACGAAAATTCATGATGCGACTTTTAATTACAATAAGCAAATTGTGTATTTGGCGACATTATTTATGAGCAGATTTGAATTTGAATGTGGTAAACTTTTTATCGAATTTTAATCAACCCTCCTTTTTTGGAAATGAGTTTTCCCTTCACGAGGATGAGGGGTTTAAAAATGGCTAAAAAAATATGTATCATTGACCTGGTGAATTCTCCGCAACAGCCAAATTTAGATACCCACAGAGTGTTAACGTTCAAATACCTCCGAAGAATGTTAAAACTCAACCTGGTAAGCCGCCTGGGTACCCAAAACCATCCTTGTTTTTCCTGAAACTCGCTTGAACCTTTATAGAAACCCAGGGTTTAAAAATTCATCGAGGAATATGTTTGATTGACCTGGTGAGTGCTCTGGATTAACCGGGTTGTCGTAGGTCTTATAATTATGATTTTCAGATACCCCCAGAGTGTTAATGTTCAAATGCCTCCTAAGAATGTTAAAACTCCACCTGGTAAAAAACCTGGGTACCCCAGACCATCCTCGCTTTTTCAAAAACTTCTTTTAGCCTTGACAGGAGCGCAGAATTTCAAAATTCCTCGAAGAATATGTGTCAGTGACCTGGTGAATTCTCTTCAGCACCTAGATAGTAGTAACCCTCATAATTACAACTTTCAGAGGTACAATTATGTATAATATTATGTCTGAACGGGGAATTTTCAAAAATAATTATGATCCTGATTTTGATCGGTCAATTTTCGAAAAAAAATTCTACTTCCGATCTGGTTTAAGGAGTTTTCTACAAGAACGGTGACAATATTCACTTGAAATAGGCATTATTTAAAAAGAATCAGGATTCGAATTTCGAACAAGGAATTTTCGAGAAAAAATGATTATTTTAAGTTAAGAGAACGCATTTTCCAAAACAATTCTATGTAATTATACATTAGATCTGAGAGCTTCCGAAAAAATTACTGTTCGATAGGACTCATTTTTTTGGTTTTAAGCATTACAAATTTTGTGATTAAAATACAAAATTCAGATTTTTAATAAATCGAGGTACAGCATTGATAAAAAAATAATGGGGGTTTCCATGAAGGGTACGATTACATTTTGATAAACTTCTGTTGGAATTTAAAAAAATAATTAAATATGTAAATGAGTAAAAAAATATAATTTTTAACTAAAATGGTTCAATATCTAAACAAATCGTTGAATTTTCAACGAAAAAATTTAAATTTTCTACCAAAATTGAATAGTTCAATTTGCAGTTAGATAAAATTATTTTCCGACTGAAAAATAAATAATTCTCAACCAAATATATGAATATTTAACTGAAATGGTCCAATATTATCATGTACATACCAATACGGTCATCAAGTTCTGTTTTGAAATAGAACATTTTCTACTGTATAAGTCATACGTACCTGAAACACACAAAAAATGTACAGCTCAGTAATTTGTACAATAGTAATTATGATAATAATATATTTTTCAAATAATCAAAATAGAAATCTAAACTAACTTTAGTAAGATATTAAGTCTAAATTCAGTACATATATTTTTTAATATTATTTCTCAACTATTGGGACTGTGTAATCAAATTCTGAAGAAAATTCCCTAACAATTTTTCACAAATAATAAGTATCATATATTTTTTAAGTAATTATGAACCTACATTCCTTCATACTATTACAGAAATTAAGCAACCCGTTTGATTATCCATTTGTGAATGGTGACATTGCAATTAAATTTTGTAGTAAAATTCCATTTGTTTAAACAACTGAAAATTGATAAAATATTATTGACAAATATTCCAGTAGACCAATAGTAATAATTTTTAGGAAAAATCGAATTTTCGACAAAAAATTATTTGAACAAATTCCATTTGTTTAAATAATTGAAAATTAATTAGGCAAAGTTAACAAATATTTCACTATATCATTGTACCATTTAGCCATTTCCCTTTCGGGGTAGGCTAAAACGAGAACTGGTTTTTTTTTCAGCAAAGAATACAGTGCCCAAAAGTCGTTTTTATGGAGAATCGATATTTTTGTTTCGATGAGAATTGAGATATTTACCAATCATATTTGATAAATGGATTTCAAATTTATCCTAAATAGCTGGACTAGCGACGATCTTTTTTCGTCTAACGGGGACAGAGGTTTTCTTCTCCAAGATAAGAAAATTGATCTTAGAAATTGATCTGACATTTTAAGTATTCTCAAATTTATTTTTGAAATCTTTTACCGTAAATTGAAACATTGTAGTTTATGAAATATAAGAAAGATGTGTCTCCCCACGTGTTCGTGGGCTTGTTTTTTTATTCTGAATCTTTTGAACATATCTAAAGCTTTTCCTTTCATGTACGGAAAAGTCGAAATTTTCATTCAATTTTGATTAATAATGGATTATTTTATTCCCTGCACGATTCATGGCTATCTGATTATTTACTTTCCTGAATACTATCAAATAAAAACGAAACGCATATAAATCTTATGAATATATTACGCAGAAAAATAGCTGCTGTTAATTAAAATTCGTTAAAAATTAAACAAACATTTTCGTTGAACCTAGACACGAGGCGTGAATAAAACGTGTTAAAATATATTCTGCGTGTAAATAATTCTTATTCCATTATTTTTCAGGAAGATCACGTGTAAATACCTTATCTTGGTGGATGTGCCGCAGTCTATTTTCAAGTATGACAAAACTGCCTTCTAATTGTTTCAATAGAGATGAAAGTTTTACACAATCGTCTTTTTCATTAAACTTTTTTGTTTACCACAATTTCCATTTCCATGAAATTTCAGAATTAAAATGTATTCAACAGCCTCAAGAATCTTAAAATATTTTGAATAATTATATCAAATTTAAAAAAGTAAAAAAATATCTAAACGGCGCCGGCTTTTCAGAAAATTTATAATTTAATATTTCATTTTAAAAAATATCTGACAAAGAGAAAAAGCCCAAAACAAAAGTGGTTCTATGAGGGGAGTTTTACAAACATTCATCTGTTACTTTTTCTGCATTTCGTTAATTTCCAGTTTCATCGATTTTGATTGCGGATTTCGAAAAAATAAGTCAACTTCGCTCTCCTCCCACTCACTCCTTTTATTAGCATAGAAACCGCCAGCTTTTTTAGGGTAAAGTGATTTCTTCATCCTTGTTTGCAGTTTAAAACATAAGGAAGACGAAAATAAGGAAATTGATTTTAGTTCTAGTTTTTACACGGGTTGTTATCTTATATTATTCCGAAAGCGCTAGGTTAATTAAACCTAGCAAATAGAGAAAATCTCGACGTGTCACATCCGCAATCTTTCTCCTTTCACGCTATTCGTTCCGAAGATTAAATAAAATGCACCAATCAGATTTCGTAAGAGTTAGCTTTAATAGCCGTCGAAATTCTTCATCAATCAGTTCACTCTTTCTTCCTTGGTCATTGTGACAGTTAGAAAAACATGAAGAAAATTCCTTCTTTTCTATTCCTCGCGTTGGTGGGGTTCCTGTCTAACGATTGTAAGTGTAATATAATAATTAATGTCTATAAAAAATAATCCATATGTATATGTGTGTGTGTGTTTTCGCGTATGTTTGCTTAAGAGCGTCCAATTTAATTTCTTCATTGATGAAGTTTCCTATCCCTACAAGATTTAATTCGGTACTTCTCAAATGATACAGAAAGTTTCGGCAAAATAACCGTGCTACTGATTAAAATGTTTTTAATTTTAATTCGATTTGTTTGCACAGCCTTAAGATTATACTCTATTTCCAAATAAAACATTTAAAATTGTAAGGAACGTTCAAACATTCACAAACTGAACCAATCAGAAATCAAAGCATCAAAAATGATGAAATCGCAAATCAAGTATCGAATGAGACATGGCAGAGATATTGATGATTTTTTGAGGACATATAACGCTAGACATTTTTACATTCTCATTCTATTATGAGAAGGTATGAGATTTCTGTAAAATTTGACCCGCTCCCCTCCCCGTTTTTGTCAAAAGTTTACGTTTTGAGACCACATGAACCCAAAAAACAGGTTTTCACAAAATGACTGTCTGTCTGTATGTATGTCTGTCTGTTAGCACGATAACTTTCAACAGAATTAACCCATCGGATTGGGGTTTGGTATACTATTTTTAATTCTACTAAAATGAAGGTCAACTTCGTTAGCCAGCCATTTTGGATAAAAGTTCAAAAAGTGAGCACATTTTGAAAATTTCTGATAAAAGGAAAATTACTGGAGTCACAGCATTTAAAAAATTGCAAACAAGCAAACGGAAGTGAAATTTTTAAGCGAGTCTTTCTTAATTTTCTTAAAAAATCCAAAATTCAAATTAACATCACACAAAAAAAAATAAATAAATTCCATTCTGCAGTCAAACTATACAAGATACGAAAAAAGATGAGTAGATAAAAATTATGCAATCAAGAAAGATCAAGAAATCATTCTAACAAACGTTTGTTACAAAAATACATTTAAATTAAAAAAAAATTAACTTTTTGAGAAAACGATACACGCTACAATAACATTTTGTCTAACGAAATTTCTCGCCTGAATTACATTGAATTCCAAATTTTTTTAAAACAACTTGACAATTGTACTTTTTTGTTTAAAATACATTTCTTTGGTTGAAAAATAAATATTTAACTGAAAACTTACCTATTTCCCGTTTAGTTAAGAAATCATCTTCTTCAGTTAAAAATTCGACTATTTTATTGAAAATTCCTGCATTTTGTTGAAAATTATTATTTTTGTGATAGAATATTAGTCCTATTGCTTGAAAATTAATATTTTTGATTGAATGTTCATTTCTTTATTTGAAAATTATTTCTTTCATCAAAATTTAATTTTTTGCTGAAAATTTCACTATTCCACTTTTTCTGGAGAATGTATCTTTTTATGTTATGTGGTGTATTTAATTATGTTATTTGATTAAAGATTTTTTTTAACTGCAAGTTTACCTCTTCTACTTTTGGTCACAAATTCATGTCTTTATTTGAAGTATTAGTTCAAACATTTCTTCTGAAATTCAGATATTTGTTTGAAAATGTATGTCATTTGTTAGAAATTACTGTCAATTGATATAAAATGATTCTTCTTCGCTCAAAATTTATTCTTGTTAATTCAAAATTGATTTCTTTTAGTGAAAATCAGGCTTTTTAACTAAAATCCTATGTTAGGTGAAAATTCAACTATTTTGTTTAAATAATTATGATGTCAATGTTTCTATCTAATGGCCGTTCCAATATTTTAATTTTATGTTGATTTTTTTTTTAAAATAAATACTTAATAAAAATATTTATTTACTCAATTGAAAATTGATCTATTCTAGTTTTAGTTGAAAATGTAACCATTTAGTTGAAAACTTGGCTTTCTTTTGTCGAAAATAAATTTTTGTAATTAAAAAGTGGCATATTATATTTTTGATTGAAAATTTATGTATTTTATTTCAAATTCCTATTTTTTAGTAGAAAAGTAGTCTAATTAGTTAAAACTTCATCTCCTTGACTAAAAATTCATTCTCTGCTTAACAATTAGATGTGTGCATTGTAATCACAATGTGTTTCTTAAGGCCGATAAAGCTGTAAGTAAATAAACTTTTTTTTTCACTTGAAATAAAAACAAATTCAACAATCACCTAAAACGTAAAGATTTTGTCAATTTGTTAATATTTACAAGTAAATGGGATGGGGTCAACTTTGCACGTAGCAACTTTGTACGTGCCCAACTGTGCACGTCGATGGCCAGACGGACAACTGTGCACGTCGTTGGTCAGACGGACAATTGTGCACGTGCCATCTGTGCACGTGCACAGTTGTCCAAATGACCTCTGTGCACGTCAAAATTTCGACGTGCACAAATGGACTTGCACAGCTGTCAGTCCAGCCATCGACGTGCAAAGTTTCTACGTGCAAAGTTGTCCGTCACCCCAAGTAAATATCTTTTTTCATCTAAGTCGAGCACGACGATGACAAGTCCAATCAAGAAATGGTTAAATCGAATTTTGTAAGATTTATGAAAATCTTCTTCACCTTTCTGAAAGTTTCTAGCATATCTCACGTGGTTTTGCTCAAAATTTTAATTTTAGATTTTTTCCATAGTATCTTCAATTAATCAAAAAAATAAAAATTCCTATCAAAACATGGTTACAAAAAATTTTGTAGGACAGTACAAAAGCTGCAATTTCTCTGTGAATCTTTTTTCCGTATCTCACTTTGTTTGCCTGAAATTTGACTTCCCTATTTCTCTCATCGTATTTTGGACAAATAAAACGTTAATGACCAGTCCTATCGAAGAATGGTGATTAGAAGCCTTTTAAAAACCCATAATTTCTTTCCGAGACTTTTTCGCATATTTCGCATCATTTGACTTAAAATATTTTGCAAAGCTTCAATTCTTCTCCTCAACATTTTTTACGTAGTTGTCGTCGTTTGGTGTCGAATTGGAATGTTCGGTTTCTGCATAGCATTTTCAATGAATAAAACCATAAGTGTTGGTCGAAGAATCCTCGTTAACGAACTAGTTAGTTCTTTTGGAACCTAGAAAAATGTGCCAAAGATCCATTTGCTCCGTTCATTCTTTCGAGATTTATCGTGCGTGCTTACGGACGGACGAACAGACATACAGACAGAAGCCATTTCCAAACCTTGATTTTCGGCTTCAGAGTGTCTCAAAACGTGAAGATCCGTTGAAATCTGAAGTGTGAAATTGCGGACGATTCTCACAATTCTAAAACTAAATCTTTAAGTTTACTAGTATACAGAAACTTGCTAAATGCCAATTTTTTCCCCCACAACCTTAGGTGATGCTATGATGAACCTGAGGTTAAGCGGTGAAATGAATGTGGAAACGGAGCATGGGGTGCTTTATAGTCGATTCAGGAAAGCTCGACGCCTGCCCGGTTGGATAAGTGTTATACCAGCAACTGACTTTACGCACTATCAATCTATAGTGCTTGTGCCGATCGGAGATTTCCATATTTCCTATGAAATGGCTTCGAGGGCACCACGTAACACTCCTGCTCAAAATCTCAGACCAAAATCAATTATGGCACTGCTAGATGGTATAACATTACGCTGCGAAGAACCATGCGATTGGCAACCATACGATCCACGTCACCCACCGGCTTACCCAGCTGAAGGAAGGACCGTCGGTATGTTAATAACAATACCATACACTAGGGAGGTGTTACACACTATACTCGAAGAAGTAGAGCCAAAAACCCAAGTAGAAGAAATCCTCCACGATTATAATTTGCTAAAAGCTGCGGGCAAGACTTCGGTTGAGAAAGTACGGCGTAGAAGCCGTTTGTGACCATACAATTTTTTTAATTTGGCTGACCGCGCAAGGGCCACTTGCAAAATTATCAGATGGCTTGAGCACAGAAAATGTTATTTACGGACATGAGTGGATATCCTAAAGTTATATCGCGAGTAACCTGCATTGTGAGAATCTCGATATTCTTGGGATATTCTGAAATTATTGCATTAATCTCATACCAACCTACTCTATACCTATTCACCTGTTTACTATTCCCCAACCGAGCAAGTCACGCCTACCCCGAAAGGGAAATGGCTTAATGGTATAATAATAATAATAACTATCATATTCTGTTATTCTATACTATCACATTCGGTAAATTGAGTGTAAATACTTTAATAAATGAATTGAGCATGCAAAAATAATAACCTTTTTTTCCTAAGATAATGTGAAAACTGTAGTTTGGACTTACTCTCATTTCAACCTCGAATTTACAGGGTGACCGTTAAATTGGGAAAACCCGGGAAATGACACCGAACTGTCTTTTTCAACGGAAATTTGACTTTGTAGAACAAAAATCTATCCAGCTACATGATATAACGCAGTTTGAAAGAAGATCGATTTTATCTGTTTTAAATAAACTAAAATGAACTAATGAATTTGTCAGAGAAAAGGAATCAATCATAAATTTTGCATTTAAATAACTCTAGGACATCCTTATGAGTTCCCGAAGAAAATCCTACAAGTGACAAACGTTTCTTTGTCTTAACATCGCAGTTTTTCACCGTTTTTAAATTTTTTTTTCATAAATAGTCATGAATAGATTATTTTAGAGAACCCAGTTATCTGAAAACTAATTCACAATTGTTTAGACAATTTTAATTTGTTTAAACATTTGATTTGAAGGTAAGTCACCAAATGAACGTATTTTCTTGATGTTATAATTCAAATTTGTTAAAACATTTACAATCATTCTTGGAAAACAAATTTGTACTTAAAAATATCAAAATCTGTCGAAAAGTCGGTGAGAGAAAATGTTTCTCCTGCCTTTTTCAGGAAAACTATATACTAAAAGAGGAATTACTCAAATTACTTCAAGTTTGTTTAAGCAATTCATTTTATTTCAAATTAAAACTGTTTACGCAATTGAAAATTATTGAACCAATTTCGCTGCAATTTGGAGAAAATATTCCAATTTTGATTGAATATGTATCTTCACTAGTCGGAAGTTACAAAAATTTTGTTATAACTTCATTTTTTTTCTCTGAGGATTCATCCTTTTAGATGGAAACTCACTTCCTCAGCTTAAAATTATTTCTTTTTGCCTTAAAATCAATCGTAACAATTTTGTTTACACTTTTTCATTTCTTACTAAAAAGTCCATTGTAAAACGTGACCTGAAATAACAGAATTTATAAGGAAGTCTAACTATTTTTGGATGAAATGTCATTTTTTTGAGTTGAAAAATCCATAATTTTATTTTCAATTCAGAAGTTGCTGGGTTTGTGGGTTTTTGGTTCCAAAATTTGACCATTCGACTTTTTGGGTTAAAATTCATTTATAATTGTCAACGGGAAATAATAAATCTTCCCTAGATAAGGGATCGTCCATAAATTACGTAAGACGTTTTTCTTTTGTTTGTATCGTTGTGTCCTTCTCAACTTCACAGCAATTTTATTTCCTTCTTTATTCAAACAAAAGAAAAACGTCTTACGTAATTTATGGACGATCCCTAAGCTTAAATCATAATTCTTCTTTAAAATTTTTCCTACCAAGTCACAAACATAATATTTTTGGAAAAATTCTTGTTCCAGATCTGAAGTCTAATTTTTTCATGAAAATTTCCTGTTTTATGCATTTTGTTTCCCATACGTTTACAAAATGCTGGCACCTATACTACTCATGTACATGATTTAAGCATCTTGACCTACTTATGCCTATGCAACGGACACCAGCATCTTCGATACAAAAGCAATAAATATCTCAATCAAGGTGACAGTTGTAGGAGCGTGAACCTCTGACAAAGAACACACGCAAACTTTATGCCCTTCTACGCATTAGAATTCCTCAGCCTTTGTCTTCTAGGAAGGGATACCATATATTTTGGTAACTGCCCCATTCTCCATATTTGGGCACATTACGATTCCTCATCGCTGATTGGCTATCATATTAATTGACCATTTGGACTAGGAAGGGATATAATGCATCATAGCTACTGCGACACTTTCCGTATATGGGCATACATATCATTCTCGATGCCTATTGGATAATTAAATCCATACTACTCATTCAAATAATTAATATCAACGCTGATTGGAACCATGATGAATCCCTTCTTCTAATACCACTCGCCCCTACTATACGGGAATCTTAGGAGGGATCTCGTCTATAAATACAGCAGATTTGGAAGCAGAAAATCCGTTTAGGGATTTTAATCAGTCTACCCTGTTTAGACAGTTCATCGCTAAGCTAGAACAACCACCAAGTACAACAATAAAAATCATCGAGACCCCATACTCGGGTCCAAAATACTCGGCCCGTCAACCTTTTCTAAACTTTAACTTCTGTGCGGAAGCGTCGAGTCCAGATTCAATAGAGCACCTACAACAAAAGGACAATGGAGGCCCAGATCCACTGACCTAGTCAGCTCAGCCTCCATTCTTCGGTACTCGCCCCCTACGGATCCCACATAGATTCCATAGATCAACGGGGGAACCACTCTTCCTTTCTACTGGCGAGAGGGTGAAACACGTCACCAACAAATAAATAAGTAAGGAATGAATTACCTCACATTTCTTTTACTCTATCGTTTGATTAATGAGTCATCCCTGTTTAAGTTGGACTAAACCCGAACGAGAAGAGATAATCGAAGCAAGAGCACTCCAGCTGCATCAATTTAAACTTAACGTTTGTATTCCATCTCAGTCAAATTGATACTGTTCAAATAAACCTCAATCAATTTATATTCAATAATTAATTCAGTGAAAATTTGAACTATTTGGCTGAAAATAGGTTTTATAGGGTCCCGAAAAAACATATAAGTGAAAAATTGCTTTTGCAAGTTTTTGGCGCTAATTATAACTTTTTTGCAGCTTTTTCAAGGCAAATTATCTCTTGTGAATAAAATATCACTTTGTAATAATTACCAGATGCTTAGATAAATTCTTCAAACAATTTATTATTGTTTCTAGCAAATACCTCCTACAATAGAAATGGAAAGTCGCGTTTTTCTTTAATTTTCTCTTTTTATACAATATGAAATTAAAATGAGGTCATACTCATTAATGTTAACAAAAATGATGGTTTAAACAATTCATTATTATTTTCAATAATATTCAATTTGAATATTGTTAGGAAATTGCTCTTTTTTCTAAAATGTTAACTATCTTCTTCTTTATTAAAGCTAGATAAATGCGGTTTCTTTTCCCCTCCGCCCGAAAAGTAACGCAGCCGAAAGTTTTATAAAAATGTAGGAAAGAGGGTGACTTTTCAAAAAATAGAGTGATAATGGGAGAATAAATTTTTTTAAATAAAATTAGTGGTGTAGATCACAGTGGTGGTTTCCAATGTGAAGAGAAGGCGGGGGGGGGGGGGGGGGGGAATTGCAGAAGCGACTAGGCATTGCGCGGCTGGCGCGGTCCCTCGTACGAGAGGGAGTGAGAGAGAGAGAGAGATAGACGTATGCTCAGGCGGGCCTATGGTCCTGGGCGGCGGCACGTTCTCGTGCGCGTTCGGCTAGGCAGGCGTCGAAAGCACGCGTGTCCCGAGTAACGTCCTTTTGGTTCGTCGATGGCGAGAGGTACACCCTCTTTATGTCGCCCTTTATGTACTTACGCCAAGCCGTTAGTCCGTCCATATAACAGGGAAGCAGTGCGAACGCTACTGCACGGTGAGTGCACTAATTTGTTGTAATTGTTTTTTTTTTTGTGTTTTGGGGGTGGGGAATGACGGGTAAAAGGATAGGTAATTGGGAAGGAAAAGTGATCCGAAGACCAGACAGGGATGGCCCAAAGTGGACTCACCAACCCAAGCGTCGGGAACCTGTACGCGGCGTGTCCTTAGCGGCGAACTGAGAAGGGACGGAGAGAAGATCTCCGGGGTCCTTTCAGCACACAATAGTTTGACGTCCGCGTCCGGTGTCTTCTCCGCCTCGGTAGGAGCAAATGGCGTGATGCGTTCCCGAGGGGTACTCAGTGGTGACGGGGTACGCTCGAGACGAGCCGGCGAGCAGACAGGCTCAGCAGCTGCACGGGGAGATCCAGGAGCGTCTGGAACCCGGAAGCTAATGAAGCTCTCTGGCGCAGGGAGTTCCTCCGTCGGAGGAACGCGCAAGGCGAGTTCCACTGGCGGAAAGGTGTGCCGTGGATCTTCACTAAATCTGGGTACCCTCAACGTCAGGGGTACCGTCCGTGCTACGTGCGGGCGACGCCGACGATTGTCTCGGGTCCCAGGTTGGCCCTTTCGGATCTCCCACAGCTGTCACTCGCCCTCCCGGAACAAAGCCTGGTCCTCAGGGTCGTATTCCTGAGGGGCGGCTCAGACTGCGGGGCGTGAAACGGCTTCAGGGGCAGCACGCAGATCGTTGGCGACACGTTGTCGGCGCGCCGCTTTTTCCTGGACGGCGTAAAGGGCTCCTGCCCTGTACTGCTGTCGCGCCGCTTCAAGTTCGGCGGCGCGTCTGGATGCGGCGGCCCTCAAAGCCTGCTCCTGACGATGGGAGGCGGCGACCCTGGACTCTCGATCCTCCGGGATCTGTCGCCCGCCCTCCCCACTCCCTCGTTGGCAGCGCTGCTCCCGCCAGCGGAGGCGCTCCGCTTGGTTCCGTCCTCCACGATGACGGACACCACGAGCTGCCCGCTGAAGGCGGCGTCGTCGGGTGCGGGAGATGGGGGAAGTAACGCGAGAACCTCCTGGAATGAAGGTTCTTATTCTCTGTCACACTTTCCAAAATCCCTGAAAGAAATTACAGGGGCGAGCTTGAAACTCGCTGCTTTCCGAAATAATTGAAAAGTGATACCAGCCGCGCTTGTGCCACGGAGGGTATCCCTTACTTCACCGAAGTGAGTCAATTATTCGGGTAAAGTACCTGTACTTACTTATTTTTGAGCGTTGATCCTGGTTTCCGAAGATGCACGGTCGTTTTGGTAGCCTGAGGAGGTGTGAGTGACCGACCTGTCACTTGCGTTTCGACTAGAGAGACCGTCGCTGCTATCAAAACTAAACTACCTTAAGTTAAGGTAGAAGAGAACTGTTGAACTTCCGAAAAGAAGAGATGCGCGAATGATGCTGGTAAAGATATTTATTGTCGAAAAGTGAAGGGGAAAGTGGTACTCTCGCCTTCGTTACGTTCAAACATAAACTGTCATTTCGAGTCCACAAAAGGATGGGTCAGTCTTGGGGCTTCAGACTCGATCATCAGTGTTCTAAAAGGGTATTTCATTTCGTTCATAAAGAAATCACCGACAATTCCATTACCAGACAGTCTGTGCTCACGATTAGAAGCGAGACCATCAACCGACGTGGACAGGGAATTGGCAGAGTTCATCAAGTCGTGATTTTTAAAAAGGATGAACGTTCCCTCCGGATTCTTATCCAGCAGTTTCATAGCCCCAAAATCAGACGGTTTCCTGAGACCGGTTTCCCAATAAAAGAGGCTCACAGGCGGTATATGGCTATGTACTACCGGGAAGAAATCTACTCTTGAACGGCATTGCCTTTCGGTCTCTCAATCGCTCGTGTGGCCTGCTCAAAAGTGTCGAATCTGTTAGAAGGTCAACTTATGAAAAGAGTAATCAGAGTTTTGGTCTACTTAGACGACTTTCTTCTGGCGAACGAAGACGAGATTCAATAGGTAGAGGAAGCAGACAATTTTCTTACCTTCTTGGGATGGAAAATAAATTTTCCAAATCAATTCTAGTACCAAGTCGATAGTTAGAGTATCTGAGCATCATGTGAAATCCTTGAACAGACATAAAATTTTCATCCGAGATTTCCTTCGTAGTTCCACGAGGAAGACTATTTTGCTGGAACTTGCAGCGAGTAACACGCTTGCTCCGGAAATTTTTCGCGCATATTTCCAAACATGCCCATTATTTCCTTGATGACGAATGAATCAAATAAGGGCTGAGAAGCTCAAATAGGGGACTGATTGATGGAAGGCCTTTCGAGTTTAGAACAGAAGCAAAATTGGTTCCAGACTTGAATTAGAACATTTTTCCGGAAATTCTCAGATCCAATGTATAATTACATATAATTGTTTCGGAAAATCCATGGTCTTAACTCAAAATTATCATTCTTTCTCAAAAAGGCCTTGTTCGAAATTCGAATCTTAATCTTTCAAAATAATGCCTATTTCAAGTCAATATTGTCACAGTTCTTGTGGAAAACTCCTTAAACCAGATTAGAAGTAGAATTTTTTTTGAAAATTGACCGAACAAAATCAGGATCATAATTATTCTCGAAAATTCCCCGTTCAGACATAATATTATACATAATTGTACTTCTTTTTCAAATAAAGGTATAACTCAGAATTATATATATTTTTTAAATTCCCAGAATAAACTCAAAAATGTCATTTTTTTAAATTCTCTCAGTAGATATCGGAGAAGTAATGCATTTTTTTTACTTGAAAATACTATAACAAAGCCATGAACTGATTTTAAATTAGTTGGAATTTTCATACATCATAATTGTTCATACGCTTTCAATTAAGGTGCAGAAATAACAATAAATCTGCAAAAATGGTCAAATGTATCATCACCATTAGTATAAGGTATTACATTATTTACTGGAGCACTGTAATAACATTTCTTGCCTGCTCTCCTTTCGTATTATGTACAGAAATGGAGATTAGAATGACTAAGTCCTGGCTAAATACAAATTCGGTTCGAAATCTTTAGGTGTTCATCTTCACGCATCTTGCACGTGAAAGATAACAAAAAAGTTTATAGTATACCTGCTACATAAATTTTTAGTTGGCAAAGAAAAAATTGTCATATCATCACGCTTTAATTTTATTCGATGAGAATTATTATCGATTATATCAATTAAATTCATCAATTCCATTTCAGAAATAGGTTTCATTTCTTCCTGAAAGGCTGGTCTATCCACAACCATTTTTCAAATCATGGGAACAAATAATTTTTCGTAGAGAAGAAAATTGATTTTAGGAATTAAAATTCCGAAAATTAGTTATACAATCAGCTTCTAAATGTTTCAATAAAGCTGAAAATCTTACACAATCGCCTTCTTTTATTAAACTTATCTATGTATCAGTGTTCATGTTTTTGTATAAATTGTAAACTAATATATGTTATATAGATCGAAAAAGTGAACATATTTTGATTAAGTAAAAACTTCTATATTTTTTTTCTCCAAAATATGCGAGAAACGAAAATCGGTCACTTCAGATCTAAATTAAGTTGGGCTTAGCGGAATGAGCATGGGAAATCGGCCCCCGTTCGTATGAAGCTTGAATTGATGTCATAGGTTCGTTTCCATGTGGTATGAAACTCCACCAAGTTTCAACTTAAAAAACCCATTATTGTGGGAGATATGGAGGGGGAAAGCAAAGTCGAAAAAGTAATTTTTCTCGAAAACGGCTCGACCGATTTTAATGAACAAAATATATGTTTCTAAGACCACTCTGGAGTATTAAAAAAAAATTGATAAATTTCTCGAACAAAGAATAAGCATTGAAAACATGTTTTAAAATTTTGAAATTTTTTTCACTATGTTCTTTTAGAGATACCACTTTTATTTTCTCAGGAAAATATCCTTGCATTGTGTACTACAAATCAGATTTGTTATGATTTTTTGTGTGTGGTGGAACATAGTTAAAAAAAACAATGTACGTAACGGTGCGGCGCCGCCCGCTGCGGTGAGTCCCCTTACCTCTCACATCAGTTCATAATCATCGGGGTGCTTTTCTTAAAGTGAGTCCCCTCGCCTCTCAAACTCCTTCACTATCACTGTCAATAACTCGAATGCAATTATCGTTCTTATATAAATCGCTCAGTATTTCTGCTGGTTTAAAAACTGTTGATAAATACTTTGGGTAAGATAAGTAATAAACGATAGCTGCAATGTGAGAACAGCAACCAACTGTTCTTCTGCCATTAGCACATTCACATGCATAATGTGTCAGACCCGAAACCCCAACGCTGTTAGGCTTATACCTTAAAAAACACCTATATGTTGTGCGAGAAATATGTCTGGATGGAACTTTTACCTTCAGCACATTTTTCTCATCTTTAACATATTGTATATTCAACGTGCCATCTTTATTGACCATTTCAGCTAAATACGAGACAGCTTGGGAGAGCTGATATGACCCAGTAAATAGAATCTTAAGATCCCTTTTTGTCATCTCCGTAAAGTCTAATAAGTCTTCGGATGTAATACTCTGGAAAGGGAGTTGCTTTCAAAACCATCCTTTCTTTCCAGCCTCAATAGCCAAAGTATTTTCGATAGATTTTTGAGTATGCATCCTCTGTACCACTTCAGCTAAAACGTCTACGTCTGAGAGTGACCATCTTCCGAGAGTATTATTTAAAAATGCCGTAATTCTAAAGAAACTTCCCACTTTAGGTGACAGCTTGTTATCAAGCTTGTAATCAAGAAGGCGATACTTTTGTTTTAATATACCATGCACAGATTCAACAACCCAGCGGATTTTAGTAACAAAACGTGACTGATTAGACTCTTCTGCTGTCAATTGCTTCCTCTTGCCATTCAACGCAGGCATTAATACTTTAAACTTTTTTTCCTCTAAACTACATACAATATCACGAAATCCGCGATCAAGTACAAAAGTATCACCTTCCTTTAAAAAGTTGCGTAGACCATTTGCATCTTCCAAAATATTTTTCAGAATTTCCGCATCATTTTTATTTGCAAGATACGGTCCAAGCATATCAATCACAAAACCGTCAGTCGTGCAGATCTACTATATCTATGCTTACCGAACGATAAAGAGTCGTAACTAGAGTTGTTTAAGTCGCGACCCCCCAGGCATTTCTATGTGCTAAAATATTTTGTAATTACGCATATGTGATTATGGCGAATTATTAATTATGTATTATGCGCTGTGTCGATACATTTTCATCGATGTTTTCATAATTTTTGAAACATTATGCAACATTGTGCTAAGGTGCCTTGAAAATCCTTTTCTAGAACATTTGATTTTAAGACTACCAGACCCGAGGCCGTCACAAAAGCCGAAGATCAGTGTAAACGGCTCTATTGATCAAGTGGCTCGAAATGACAGTGGTAAACTCTGGAAACTATACGTGCATAGGCAAAGTGCAGAGGTCCTTTAAAAAAATGGGTCCCATCCATCCACCGTGAACCTCGGCAGCGGGTGGCGCCGCACCGTTACGTACATTGTTTTTTTAACTATATTCCACCACACACAAAAAATCATAAAAAAATCTGAGTTGTAGTGCACAATACAAGAATATTTTCCTGAGAAAATAAAAGTGGTATCTCTAAAAGAACATAGAAAAAAAAAATTTCAAAATTTTAAAACATGTTTTCAATGCTTATTCTTTGTTCGATAAATTTATCAATATTTTTTTGAATACTCCAGAGTGGTCTTAGAAACATATATTTTGTTCATCAAAATCGGTCGAGCCGTTTTCGAGAAAAATTACTTTTTCGATTTTGCTCTCCCCCTCCATATCTCCCACAATATTGGGTTTTTTAAGTTGAAACTTGGTGGAGTTTCATACCACATGGAAACGAACTTATGACATCAGTTTAACCTTCATACGAACGGGGGCCGATTTCCCATGCTTATTCCGCTAAGCCCTTTGTTTTAAAAACATTCTGTTCTGAACCAGCATCGGAATACTTTTTGATAATTCCACATTTTCTGGGTGAAATTTCCTGAGAGAGTAACAATTCAAACTTGGAGGTTTATATTGTCACTCTCTCAGGAAATTTCTTGTTTCCACTTACAATTATAATTGTTTTGAAATTTCCCTATTCCAATAGTTAGAATAATAATTATTCTTGAAATTTTCCTCGTACTTCTCAGGAGCATAATTATTACGAAAAAATCCTAATTTCATATCCAAATGAACGTTTCTAGTTACAACTCACAATTCTAATTTTTTTAAGTTACCTATTCCAAGAATTATAAGGCTTCTCGAAATAAATTATTTGAAATCCCTTAAAATTTCGAATGCTGTATTACATTATTTACTCGAGTAGTGTTACCAAACTTTTTATCAGCTCTCTTTCAGATTATGTACAGCAATAAACCCCGGAAGAACTATGCCTTGGCTGAATAAAAATCTTATTCGATAAAAGAAAAAAGCTTACGAAATACTGTATTATTACAAGCGGTTCCATAAGACTCGTTTCAAATAAAATATCTATTCGTTCCCCTTCACGCATCTCGAACGTGAAAGAAGACAAACATTTATAGAATATACCTACTATATACATTGCTGAATGACAAAGATGAAAATTTTGCATAAACTCAAGCTCGAATTCCATTCGATAAGAATTGTGATATTTACCAATTATATTTGATGAACGGATTTTAAATTTATCCTGAAAAGCTGGACTAGCGACGATCTTTTTTCATATCACGGGGACAGAGTTTTTGTTTTCTTAGATAAGAAAATTGATCCTTCCATGTACAAAAAAGTCGTGATTTGCATTCAATTTTGATGAATAATGGAATATTTTATTCCCTGAACGATTCCTGGCTATCTGATTATTTACTTTCCTAAATACTATCACATGAAAACGAAACGCATATAAATCTTAAGAATAAATTAAGCAGCAAAATAGCTGCTATTAATTAAAATTCGTTAAAAATTAAACAAACATTTTCGTCGAACCTAGACACGAGGCGTGAATAAAACGTGGTAAAATATATTATGCGTGTAAATAATTCTCATTCCACCATTTTTCAGGAAGATCACGTGTAAATACGTTATCTTGGTGGATGTGACGCAGTCTGTTTTCCAAGTATGACAAAACTGCCTTCTAATTGTTTTAATAGAGATGATAATCCCACACCATCGTCGTTTCCCAATAAATTTTTCAGTTCGTCACAATTCCCATTTCCATAAATTTCAAATTCAGAAAAGTAAAAAATTAGCATAACGGCGCCGGCTTTTCAGAAAATTTCCAAATAAATATTTCATTTTGAAATAATATCGGACAAACGGAAAAAGCCCAAAATGAAAGTTGTTCTATGAGGGAAGTTTTACAAACATTTATCTTTCGATTTTTCTCCATTTCTTTAATTTCCAGTTTAATCGATTTTGATTGTGGATTTCGAAACAACAAGGCAACTTGAGTCTCCTCCCACTCACTCCTTTTATTAGCATATAAACCGCCAGATTTTTTACGGCAAAGTGATTTCTTCATCCTTGTTTGCAGTTTGAAACATGGGGTAGATAATGATAACAAAATTTATTTTAATTCTTTTTTTTATATTCATTGTTAGCTTTGCTTATTTCAAAAGCGCCAGTTACATTAAGTCTTGCAAATAAAGAAGATGTCGAGGTGCCACATCCGCACTCTTTTTCCTTCCACTCTATTCCTTTTGAAGATTAAATAAAATGCGCCAATCAGATTTCGTCAAAGTTACTTTAAATAGCCGTCCAAATTCTTCAGTAATCAGATCACTCTCCTTTTTCTCGGCCATTGTGACAGCAAGAATGAAGAAAATTCCTTCTGTTCTACTCCTCATGTTGGTGGGGTTTCTGCCTAATCATTGTAAGTGTGATATAATAATTAATATCTATAACAAGTAATTCATACGTGTATGTGTGTGTTCTTTAATATGTTTTCTTAAGAGCTTCTAATTTGAGTTTTTCATTGATAAAGATTCCTATCATTCCTACAAGATTTAATTCGGTACTTCTGAACTGATACGGAAAGTCTTGGCATAATAAACGTGCTACTGATTAAAATATTTTTTATTCAAATTCGATTCGTTTCAAGAGCTTCATGATTATACTTTATTCCAAAATAAAACATTTAGAATTGTGACATGTAAAATTGAGGACGATTCTCATAATTCTAAAACTAAATCTTTAAGTTTACTATTATACAGAAACTTGCTAAATGTCAAGTTTTCCCCCCACAACCTTAGGTGATGCTGTGATGTCCGGGAGGTCAAGCGGTGAAATTGAAGTGGTAACGGAGCACGGAGTGCTTCATGAAGTATGCAGGGCAGCTCGACTCCTGCCCTTTTGGGTGTGGAATGTACCATCAACTGAGTTTACAGAATATCAAGCTTTAGTGCGTGTGCCGAACGGGGATAGACATATTTCCTATCAAATGGCTTCGACAGCACCACGTGACACTCCTGCCCAGAATCTCAGACCAAAATCAATTTCGGCACTGATAGATGGTATAACAATGCGATGCGAAGAATCCTGCGATTGGCAACCATACGATCCACGTCACCCACCAGTTTACCCAGATGAAGGAAGGACCGTCGGTCTGTTAATAACAATACCATACACTAGGGAGGTGTTACACACTATACTCGAAGAAGTAGAGCCAAAAAACAAAGTAGAAGAAGCCCTCGATGAATTCAATTTGCAAAAAGCTATGGGCAAGACCTCGGTTGAAGAACTCTTTCGTAACCGTAATTCGCTAAGAACTATGGGCAAAACCTCGGTCGCTAACCACGTACGTAAACGCTTTTGTTGGATATTATAAATTTATATCGCGAGTAATCTGCTTTGTGAAAATCTCGATATTCTTGGGATATTCTGAAATTATTGCATTTTTTTTTTATACCATTAAGCCGTTTCCCTTTCGGCAAGCCTCTAGGGGTAGGCGTGACACTACCCGATTCGGGTAGTGTTTCTAGGTGGATAGTTTCTTGTAGTAAATAACCACAAGTGTCTCTTATATTACTATATTCTATCATATACTGATATTATGTACTATCATATTCGGTGAACTATGTGCGAATACTTTAATTAATAAATTGAGCATGCAAAAATAATCACCTTTTTTCCTTAGATAATGTGAAAACTGTAGTTGAGACTTTCTTTCATTTTAACCTCGAATTTACAGGGTGACCGTTCAATTGGGAAAAGCCGAGAAATGTCTCATTTCAGTATTTGTTTAGAATTCGTCAGAGAGAAAAAATTTGTCATAAATTTTGCAGGTAAATGACTCTAAGACACTCTTATGAGTTCCCAAAGAAAATCCTACAAGTGACAAATTTTAATTTTTCTTAATATTGCAGTTTTTTCACCGTTTTTTTTTTTAAATTTTTTCATAAATAGTCATGAATCAATAATTTTAGAGAACCTTGTTATCTGAAAACTGATTCTCAATTGTTCAGACACTTTCAATTTGTTCAAACATTTGTTTCGAAGTTAAGTCACGAAATGAACTTATTTTCTTGACGTTATAATTTACATTTGTTCAAACATTTACAAGCATTCTTGGAAAACAAATTCGTACTAAAAAATATCAAAATCTGTCGAAAATTTGGTGAAGGAAAATGTTTCTCCTGTTTTTTTTTTCGGTGAATTATACATGAAAAGAAGTATTATTTGAATAACTTCGAAATAATTTAAGCAATTTATTTTATTGTTGTAGTTGATTAAAGAACTCGTCGCGTCTAGAAAATACGTTCATTTCGCGACTTCCTTGGAAAAACAAATGTTTAAACAAATTCAAACTGCTTACACAATTGAAAATTGTCTGAAGATTCATCCTTTTAGATGGGAACTCATTCCCTTAGCTCAAAATTACTTATGAGCATATGAATTTTCTTGGCTGACAATTCACCTTTTTATTTTGATTGGAACTTCAACTTTTTGGTAGAAAATTATCATTATTGGTTCAAAATTAGTTACTTTAAGTGAAAATGCAACTTTTTACTTCTCGCCTAAAATGTAACTATTTTGTTTATACTTTTTCATTTCTCACTGAAAATTCAATTATAAAAATTGACCCAAATAACACCTAGAACAGATCTCTTCCAGTTGTAAATGTTATTATTCGTTCTAAAACTTTACTATTTCGATGAAAATTGAACAATAATTTTTTTTCAATTCATTCATTTGATTAAAAATGTAACTAAATTATTTAAAGTTAGCTCTTTTCTACGTCAATAATTTCATGTACTGGAAATTTAATTATGCCACTATTCGTTGAAATTGATCATTTGATATGAAAATTGATGTATTTTAATCAAAATTTGCCTTTTTTGTGAAAAATTAATGCTCTTAATTGTCAATTCATATTTTTGGTTTAAATTTCTTTCCTGGTTTTGTTTGAAAATGCATTTTCTAATTGAACATGTCGAAATTTCGTTTATGGTTAAAAATTAATTTATTTTTTTGAAAATGCAATATTTTTTTATTTCAAAGCCCTTAAACTTATTCAAAGTTTTTCCTCCTTTTTAAGACAAGAGTCGTTATTTTGATTCAATTTCAATCAAGGAGGACTTATTATTGTATTCCCGGAATGATGATTTACTGTTTGTGCTGTTTCCATGGAAATTATTCCATTTAGGAAATAGAAAATGTAATTTTAATTATCAATAATTCAAATGAAAATCAAGCGAATGGAATGAAAATTTCCTAAATAATACTTGAATTCGAAGTCGAAAATACCTTCCACCAAGATAAAATAATTGTAAATATAATCAATATTTTAGGCAATTTTTTATTTCAGATCTGAATTATACTTATTTTTTTCCAAAATTTTCTGTTCGAAAACCCAGAATCATAATTCTGTTGGGAGATTCCAAGCTCAAACTGTTATTTATTTTTCGTTAATTCCCTATTTCAAGTTAGAATTTTAATTCTTCTCGATAATTTCCTCTTCCAAGTTAAAATTATAATTCTCTTAAGAAATTCCGTATTCCAGATCTGAATTATAATTATTTTTCTTTATGAAAAAATTTACTTCATTAACCAAAATTAATTTCTAACTATTTCCAAATTGAAAAAAATCGTTTGTCCTATATGAAAACGTACCTCATGAAAAATAAGAATCTTGGTTTCCAATACGTCTTCCTAGAAGTAAATTTAAATTTCGAATCCTTAAAACATATTAAAAGGATTGTCTTCCATACTAGACAAAAGTAGAAAATTTCATTCAATTTTAAATAACAATGGATTATTTTATTTCCTGAACAATTCTTTATTATCTGGAAAGTTTTTACTAACTTTTTTCTTATTCAGAATCTTGTAAAGTTAATAATAATTGTATAGTATAATAATTAAAACTCATGAAAAAGTAACTTGTGAATGAATTTTATAATTCTCTACATTCAAAGCGTCTGAGTTAAATATTTTAAACTATACCATTCTTTTGTTATTATTTCTAAATTTCATTTCCCTAGCGGTCCTGGTCTAATTTCGACAAAGCCGACTGGAAAGCTCAGATTTTCAGCGGTACTGAAGTAGATAGACCGGTGTCTGACCATAACGGCGTCGACCACTGCGTAGCTGAAAAGATGCTGTGAGCGGTGAGTGGTACGAGCAGCTATGATCAGGCATAGCGTGCCAGGTTAATTGTAATTCGATTTTTTTATTCTGCTCTTTAACAAATAAGTCGAAAGAGAAAGAAAAAGAAATATTCTTATCAGACGTTTTCGTTACCGTGATTAAAGATAAGGTTTCGGGGATTTCGTTGTCTAAATACTAGCCTTTTTTTTACATCTTTCCTAGGGGATAGTCCTTTAACTACCTTACCATTTCAGGCTACATTTGACTACAAATTCTTTGAAATAAAATTACTTTGAGTACCATATTTAATGCAATTACTGTTTTAACCAAAAAGTCGAATTTTTAATAAAATACATTAATTTTTCACCAAATAGCTGAATTTTTAACTCATAAGGGATGAGTTTCTATACTAAACTGAAATAGAGCAACTAGTTGAATTTTCATGAAAAAGAGAAATATTTTTTAAGAAAAAGATTAATGTTCTACCAAAAAATACCAACTTTCATTAAAATACATCAATTTTCAACATCATTGTTGATCTTTAGATCCAAAGGACTAATTATCTATTAAATGGTTAAATTGTAAACCCGGAAGTACGATTTTTTTTATAGTTTGATTTTTAATCAAATGGTGTAATTTAAATGAAGAATCTGAGTTTTCAACCAAAAAGGATGAATTCTCATCAAACGAAATTAACTTTCGCCTAAAAAAGATGAATTTTCAAGAACATATATAATGGTCAACCAAAAAAGATCTATTTTCAATTAAAAATATAAAATTTTTACCGAAGATGGAATACTAATATTGTTAGTTCAAAAAATTAATACTTTAGCAAAAAAAACCCGAGTTTTTAAGAACATTCATGAATTCAGAAGATAATTCTTCAATCCGGAAGATTAATTTGCTAAAAAATTGAAGAGTTAAGTTTTCAACGAATGAGAAGAATCTTGAAAAAATGAATTCTCAAGAAACTAGTTCAAGTTGTAACCAAGTAGTTCAATTATCAACTAGAAAATATGAATTCTGAACCAAACTTTTCGCTAGTCAAATTTGTTAAATTTATCTAGCAGTCAGTTAAGGTTTAACCATTTTTATTAAGATGGAGTAAGAAAAAAATCTATAAAAAATGAAGATACTCATGTTCATCATTATTCACAGCAAATTATTCATACAAAGTTTGCTAAATAATCCCAATTTTTTATGGGAAATTGGAAAATGTACAACCGAATTGAATTTCGAAAATTGAAAACAGAAATCTGTAGAACGCTATCGCATGAAGAGCTTGGATATGTATAATTTATTTCGGGTCAATTTGTCAATTGTAATTCAAAGACTCTCAAAACTCTTACTTTTCTTATCTTTCTTCTAACAATAAGAAGGAAATATTTGTAAATTAAGGCAGGCTACGTCACGTTCACAAGTTCACGATGAGACCTTCTTATTATTTCAATACAGATAAGAATGATACACTATCGTGTCGTTTTACGAAACTTTTCTATTTTTCACGTTTTCTATGTTTTGTGACGGGGGTAATTTGTACCCCGCACAAATACATCTAAAATCTATGAAAATTAGCTTCAAAAATCATTTTACTGGGGATACGAGTTTGGAATCACGGATCAAACCCACAAACTGTCTGCGAACAGTACTATACTAGCCGTGAATATAAGAGTTGCACGGCTAGTATTTCAAAGAATTCTAGTTTTTGTTGTGATCTTAATTATTATATTGAATGTAAAGATTGGTAACGTCAATCATAACTCAGACTCTAGATGAGGTATTAGCCTAGAAAATGAGAGTTCGACGGCTAATATCACATCACAACGACATAATCAATTTTATAGTATTATTAGTAATTTTATAAACTCACCTTGACTTTATATACAATTAAACATCAACTGTCAAAAACTAGGGAGGTTAGGTCATCCTACCGGAACCACAAATTGTCAGAACACGGGTTCCAAGTGCCTTATTATCCTTTATTTTATTTTAAATTCTCTTGTTTTTCTTTGTTTATTTCATATTCAACTCAGGTGGAAGGGTGGATCAACCACCTCCCACACAACAAAACAACAACTTTCAGATTCTACGAGGTTGGCTGCAGCGGATGTCTGCTTTCGCCAAGAACCAAGAAGAGGAGAGTTTCTTGGCGCATGCGTAGTGGACGGGAATCCCATACGTGCAAGAGCGCTCGGAAATTAGGAGCAAGCGGTCATGGAGAATCTGCGTGCTGACCCAAGTCAGCCCCACCCCTGGACCATCGACTAGCGGCAGGCGAGGAAGGCTTGCGTGGGAAACAACGCAGGTGGACTCTGCGCCACCACGTAGCGGGGGAACGAACTTGGCGGTTGTCCTCCTCTTTCGACCGTCCTCTCACTCAGTAGTTCAATGCTCGTACTCGGGTGGCACTCCGACTCCTATGAGAGGGAGAACGGGAACGCCACTCTTAAAATATTCTTTCGTAATTCCAAGCTCCGAGCAAGTGCCTCGACGTTGACAAAAACCAAAGAGTAACTTGAAGCCAAATTTTACGGAACTGTACCAAATCGACCAAAAATCAGGATGAGAGGACGATCAAGAGGTGGAACACTCCTGCCAGGTGGGTTCCAGTTTAATTCTCTCTAGTAAAAGCTAACTTGTCGCATTTTAACGTCGTGTGTCGAAGTGGTAGACACACGCCGTTGAAATTTGTTAGTTGCTGACCTCGGACGAGGTCATTCTGGTAACTCGCGCTCATGATCAGAACTCAATTAAATTTGAATATATTTAATAAATTTATTAAATATCCTAATAATCTAACCTGTCAAGTGGTCTCTCGGACCACTCTGTCTAAATAAAGTGTCGGGGTATAAAATGGCGATACTTGTCACGCGGTGATATGTCGATGTCCAGACAATAACTCATTGTAACTCTGATCTTAAATTCTTGACTCGGATAGTAATGATTAATTGAAACTAGTTAAAATGAAGAGAGCATAATGTGTGATTTAAATTTATTATAATCCTCTGCGTTAACCTCTTACCGACCCACTCTACTGGATCTACCGGGCGAGGTAGTTCAATAATTTGGTCAATAATGGAAATTGAAAGTTCAGGAACAATAAAATGTCCTTATTTTGCATTTTGATAGTTTTGAGGTTAGGAAGACTATCTGGCGCCCTGCAGGCATCGCTTGGACTCATTCTGAGTCTAAGTTTCAATCAGACACATAGAAATTTAACCAACCAGCAAAAATAGCCTCATAGTTTGTAACCATTTTTTAATTAATATTAAAATTCAACTATTTGCTTTAAGATATTATATTTTGTAACGTTTCAAAATCCATATCTATTATATGTTATAAATGTATATATTATAAATTAATACATTCTGAATAATTATATAAGGAAGAGTCGAAAGGTAAGAAAACTGCGGTGGCTTCCCTGAAAAATTAAATTCATGATTTTTTTTTGAAAATATCCAAAGAACGAAGAAGAATCAAATAGAAAAAGTTCATTAATCTTTATTTTTTCTAGAAAATACCATATCTAGAAGAAAAAAGCAGTCCATTTTAAGCAGTTTTTTATTCTTTTGCAGAAATTCCATTTCTAATCAACCTAATTCTGCTTCATTTCCTTCTTTCATTGGCACAGAGACCGTCAGCTTTTTCAGATCATGGTCATCTCTTTACCCTTGTTCGCAGTTTTAAACATAAAGTAGATGAAAATAAGATAATTCTATTCGTTTTGAAGATGAGATAAAGAGATTGAATGTGTAAGTAAATCAATGTTATTATTTAGAAAGAAAATGACTTGAAGAAAAACTTTGCTTGATGTCACATAGCCTTTTTACAAGTATCATAATCGGATTCCGAATGTTTCAATAAGGCGGAAAATCCCACACAATTTGATTGAAGAGTAAGGAAGCTATGGTAATCCATAATATTTGAAAACATGGTTTTTTATGGTAAAAAATTTTTCACTAAAATAATTCAAAATTGATGCAAGAACGGAAAAAATTTCGTATTCGAGGAAAATCGATTCATTTATGATATT
The DNA here is from genome assembly GCA_932178445.1 of Andricus quercusramuli. Taxonomy (NCBI): domain Eukaryota; kingdom Metazoa; phylum Arthropoda; class Insecta; order Hymenoptera; family Cynipidae; genus Andricus; species Andricus quercusramuli. The sequence goes on from CAKNXH010000980.1 coordinate 108,049, forward strand.
AATACACTTTATTGCAGATGAAGGAACTCATGCTCATTTATAGTATTGGAATCATCTGTTCCAAACAGGAAAACTTTCTTCAAGGCATAACTCAAAGTGGACGCATTAATATAAAAGACTTTTTGATCATAAATTTTCAAACGGAATAATTCTTACTTGAGGAAGCAAATACATTTTCCAATGGAAAACAATGTGCTCTTGACATGAGCACCAAATAATTATAAATACAAGCAAAGTGGAAACCATAGAGATCGAATCAACAGCTAGTTTAAAAAATATATACAGTCCTAAGTAGATTTATTTTCTGCATCAAAGAATAAGTTGTTTTTCAAAAGTAAATTAGCAGATATCTCAACTAATCGAATTACTAATTTTCTACTAATCTTTTCTTTGCCTCCATTCTTCGGTACTCGCCCCCTACGTGTCCCGCATAGATTCCATAGATCAACGGAAGAACCACTCTTCCTTACTACCGGCAAGAGGGTGAAACACGTCACCAACAAATAAGTAAGTAATTAAGTACCTCATATTTCTTTTACTCTATCGTTTGATTAATTATGCATCCCTGTTTAAGGTGGACTAAAACCGAACGAGAAGAGATAATCCAAGCAAGAGTACTCCACCTGCATCATTTTTGAAACTCAACCTTTGTATCCCATGTCAATCAAAATTGCTATTGTTCAAATAAACTATAATTGATTTATATTCAAGTTCAGTTAATTTGTTTCTGTAAACAGTAGTTATCCTCATCACAGTTTTTTAATTAATATTAAAATCTAAAACGTGGAATCGTCATTTAATTTAACAAAATATAAGGTAAGTTATGCTTATTAGGAGGTAAAATAAGTAATATGAATATATGTGGGTAATTTCACAAATGTTTCGAACCTCAGTCACAATTCTGGTTACCATATCAGCCATTTAGTTGGCGATTTTCATACGAATATTAGGTGCCTCAAAACCACTGAAAACAAAGTACTATATTTTCCGTACTCAATTATTTGAAGAAATATTTCTTTGGCATTTAGGGGCAATTTGGTTCACAAAAAATATTTTTTAGTTGAAACTTGAACTTTTCTGTTTAAAAATCATCTTTCTTGATTGAAAATTCAACATCATTGTTGATGGTTGAGGATTCGTTTTTTGGCCTAATTCGATTGGTTAAAGATTCGTCTTTTGGTAGAAAATTCATATTTTATGGTAGAAAAGTAATCTTTCTTTGTGATTTTTTTTTTTTTTTTTGATCGAAAGTTTAACTATTTGGTTGATAATACAACTATTTGGTTGAAAATTAATTAAATTGTTGTTGAAGAAACGTTACCAATTTGAGGGGTGAGGCGATCATGTTAAGAATTACGGTTGGTAAAAGAGGGTGGGGGCATAGGGATGGGTTCTGGTCAGCGAAAGTAACGTTACAAATATTGATTGCATTTTCTGATCATAAATTTTTAAAAATTCTTTTTTTTCACTTTTTTCAGAACCCTTTCCCCGCTCTTCCTCGTTTTTTCACTTAAGTGGAAACTCTTTTCCTAACTTGAGTTGGACCTTTTATCACAAATTCCCTATCCCGAATTGGACTGATCATTCTTTTGGAAAATTCCTCCTGTCAGATCAAAATTTTTTTTTCTATTCCATTAAATCCCCTTCCGGGGTACGCGTGACTAGCTTGGTGAGGAAAACAGTAATGTGAGGAAGGACATATAATAATAAAGGACAAGGATAGTTATTTTTAAAAACCTACTGTTAAATCTCGAGATTGTAATTTTTCTGAAAACTTTCTCGTTCCAGATCTGCATTATGATGTTTTTTTTAATCTACTCTTCCAACTCAAATTTGTTTTCAAAAATTCCACATTCGAAGATAATGGTATTGTAATTCTTTAAAAAAATACTTTGTTTTAGATCTCAATAATAATTTTTTGAAAAATTTTACGGAGCATAATTGGAATAATAAAAGGAAATTTAGAGCAAGATTTATTTTTCAAAGTTGTGCAGAGATTCTTTTAAAGCACTTGACATTTCTGATGCTTCATCATGATTACATCACTTACACGAGCAGTGTTACCAAACTTTTTATCTGCTCTCTTTCATACTATGTACAGAATTAGACCTTGATAAAACTACGCCCTGGCTAAATAAAATTCTTATTCGATTAAAGAAAATATTTTACGAAATATCAGATTATTACAAACCGTTTTATAAGACTAGTTTCGAATAAAATATCTTTTTCTTTCCCTTCACGAATCTCGAACGTGAAAAAAGACAAACAACTTTTAGAATGTACCTACTATATACATTATTTAATGAAGAATACAAAAAATTTTCATATCCTCACGTTCGAATTAGATTTTATAGAAATCGTGATCTTTTTTTTTTTAAATCATGGCGACAAAGATTTTTCTTCTTGCAGAAGAAAATTGATTTTAAGAATTACAATGAGTTTTCAAATATTATCGAAATTTTTTTTAAAATTCTCTTTTTTCACACATGTTTTCATTCAGGTTTGATTGTATTATGCCCTAAATGATTCTTTTTGTTCTGCAACGTTTTACGGACATTTTTTTCTTGGGGAATTAGTGAACTTATTCTTCAATGTTTATTTAACCAATTAAGATTGAATAGATTTTAGTTAAATTAAATTAAAATTTCGGAATAATATATTCTTCAAAATATGAAGATTTACATTCGTTAAAGTTAAACAAATATTTTCGGCGAATCTAGACGCGAGGCGTTAATGAAGCAAGATAAAATAGGCGGAATGTGTAAATAATTCAGTGTCATGAGTTTGATTAAAAATAACTTGGAGAAAAACCTAGCTGGAGGTTAAGTGCTCTATTTGAAAGTTTTACAATCAGCTTCTAAATGTTTCAATAAAGCTGAAAACCTTACACAATCGCCTTCTTTTATTAAACTTATCTATGTATCACTGATCATGTTTTTGTACAAATTGATTGAAGCTGGCAATGTTTACGATAAACGAAAATGAAAATTTTTTGTTGTCTCAAATATGATAGATCCAGAATCTTCTATCAGAAAATTGTCAAAATTTCATTGCTGATAATAGGTCCCGCCAATGCTCAAAGCCACCACAAAAATGTACAGCCCCCAGCTCACATTAATCGCACCTCATATCATCCCTTAGAACTAAAAAATTCACCAAAAATCCCTAATTCGTAGGGTCATAATTTTATCGATGACAATAAGTCTTCTCAATGCTTGAAGAAACCCCAAAAATTTACAACCCCTCAGCTCACTTGTAACGCATCCCATATCATCCCTTAAAACTAAAAAATTCACTAAAATTACTCTTATTCGCGAGGTCAAAATTGTATTGCTGATAATAAGCCGCGGTAATGCTTAAAGACACCTCAAAACCTCAAATCCCCCCTGTTCATATGGAACTCACCCCATATAATCCCTTAGAACTTAAAAATTCACTAGATTGACTTCATTTCGCGTGTTCAAAGTTTTATAGCTGATAATTTGTCACCCCGATGCTGAAAGACAACCTAAAAACTCTTATCCCTCCAGGTCATATGCAACTCACCCTATATCCTCCCGTAGAACTAAAAAATTCACTGAATATACACTATTTCGCGGGGTGAGAATTTTATTGCTGATGATAAGTCTCCCCAATGCTGAAAGACACCCCAAAAATTCTCATCCACCCAACTCATATGGAATTCACCCCATATCATATCTTAGAACAAAAAAATTCTCTAAAATTACTCTAATGTCCATTCCGTGTGAGCAGGGGGGTTGTAAATTTTTTAGGGGTCTTTAAGCATATAGAAGACTTATTATTATCATCGATAATATTTTGACCCTGCGAATTGGAGAAAATCTAGTACATTTTTAAGTTCTAAGGGTTGATGTGGGGTGAGTTCCATATGCGTGAAGGGGTTGAAACTTCAGTGAGTCATTTATGGGGTTGGAAAAAACAATTTTCTGATTAGAAATTTCGGATCTATCATATTTGAGACAAAAAAAATTTCATTTTCGTTTATCGTAAACGTTGCAAACTTCAATCTCATTCAAAACTACCCTGTTCTAAAGCAGCATCGAAATACTTTTTGATTATTCCACATTTTCTGGGTGGAAGTTTTCGAGAGAGTAACAATTTAATCCTGGAGGCTTAAATTGTTACTTTCTCAGGAAATTTCTTGTTTCCGCTCACAATCATAATTTTTTCGAAAATTCCCATTTCCATGCCAGAATAATAATTATTCTTGAAAATTTCCTCATCCATCTCAGAAGCATAATTATTTTGAAAAAATCCTCATTTCATATCCGAATTATAATTTTCTTTAAAAAATTCCTTGTAGCAAATCACAATTATAATTATCCTGAAAGATTTTCTCTTGCAATACAGAATTATAGTTCTTTTGGGAAATTCTCTGTGGCAAGTCAGTATTATGATTATTTTCGAAAATTTCTTGATATAGATTTTATATTAATTTTTTTTTTCAAAATGTTCCTGTTCAAAACAAAAAAAAAAGATTTTTTAGAAAATTCCACGTTCCAAACTCAAATTGACTTATTTTGGAACGTTTCTAGTTACAACTCACAATTATAATTGTTTTAAATCACCTATTCCAAGAATTATAATTCTTCTCGAAATCAATTCTTTGAAATCCCTGAAAATTTCTAATGTTGTATTACATTATTTACTCGAGTCGTGTTACCAAACTTTTTATCAGTTCTCTTTCAGATTATGTACAGCAATAAACTCTGGAAGAACTAGGCCTTGGCTGAATAAAAATCTTATTCGATAAAAGAAAAAAGATTACGAAATACTGTATTATCACAAACGGTTCGATAAGACTCGTTTCAAATAAAATCTCTATTTGTTCCCCTTCACGCATCTCGAACGAGAAAGAAGACAAACATTTTTAGAATATACCTACTGTATACATTGCTAAATGACAAACATGAATATTTTTCATACCCTCGCGCTCGAATTCTATTCGATGAGAATTGTGATATTTAGCAATTATATTCGATGAACGGATTTTAAATTTATCCTAAAAAGCTGGACTATCGACGAACTTTTTTAATATAAAGGGGACAGAAGTTTTCTTTTCATAGATAAGAAAATTGATGTCAGAAGTATAAGTGACTTTTTAAATATTCTCAAATTTATTTTTGAAATTTTGGTCCGCAAATTGAAACATTGAACATATCTAAAGATTTTCCTTCCATGTAAGAAAAATTCGAAATTTGCATTCAATTTTAATTAAAAATGGATTATCTTATTCCCTGAACGATTCATGGCTATCTGATTATTTACTTTTCTGAATACTATCAAATAAAAAAGAAACGCATATAAATATTATGAATAGATTACGCAGCAAATAGCAGCTGTTAATTAAAATTCGTTAAAAATTACACAAAAATTTTCGTCGAACCAGGACGCAGTCTATTCTCAAGTATGACAAAACTGCCTTCTAATTGTTTCATATTTTTAATAATTATATCAAATTAAAAAAAGTAAAAAAGTTAGCAAAACGGCGCCGGATTTCCAGAAAATTTCCAATTTAATATTTCATTTTACAAAATATCTGACAAACAGAAAAAGCCAAAAATTAAAGTTGTTCTATGAGGGAAGTTTTACAAACATTCATCTTTTAATTTTTCTTCATTCCTTCAATTTCCAGTTTTATCGATATTGATTGTGGATTTATGAACAAAGAGTCAACTTGGCTCTCCTCCCACTCATTCCTTTTATTAGCATAGAAACCGCCAACTTCTTCAGGGCAAAGTGATTTCTACATCCTTGTTTGCATTTTAAAACATAAGGTACACAAAAATAAGAAGATTGATTTTAGTTCTTGTTTTTGCACGTGTTGTTATCTTACATTATTCCGAAAGCGCTAGGTACATTAAGCCTAGCAAATGGAGAAAATGTGGAGGTGTCACATTCGCAATCATTCTCCTTCCACTCCGTACGTTTTGAAGATTAAATAAAATGCGCCAATCAGATTTCGTCAAAGTTAGTTTAAATAGTCGTGGAAATTCTTCAGTAATCATTTCACTCTCCTCTTTCTCGGTCAGTGTGACATTTAGCAAGAATGAAGAAAATTCCTTCTTTTCTACTTCTCGCGTTGGTGGGGTTCCTGCCTAACGATTGTAAGTGTAATATAATAATTAATGTCTATAAAAAATAATCCATATGTATATGTGTGTCTGTTTTCGAGTATGTTTGCTTAAGAGCGTCCAATTTAAGTTCTTCATTGATGAAGTTTCCTATCTTTCCTACAAGATTTAATTCTGTACTTCTGATCTGATACGGAAAGTCTTGCCATAATAACCGTGCTACTGATTAAAATATTTTTCGTTTAAGTTCGATTTGTTTCAAGAGCTTCATGATTATACTTTATTTGAAAATAGAACATTTAGAATTGTAACGAAGGTTCTACCATTCACAAACTCAACCAATCAGAAATCAAAGCCTCAAAAATGATGAAATCGCGAATCAAGCGTCGAATGAAGCATGGTGGAGATATTAATGATTTTTTGAGGATATATAACGTTAGAAATTTTTACATTCTCATTCTGTAATGAGAATGTATTAGATTTTTGTCAAATTTGACCCCCCCCCCCATCCCGTTTTTGTCAAGGGTCCACGTTTTGAGACCTCATTAACCCAAAAAACAGGTTTTCACAAAATGTCTGTCTGTATGTCTGTCTGTTAGCGCTACAACTTTCAAAAGAATTAACGTATCGGTTTGGGCTTTGGTATACTATTCAAGTGTCCTAAAATGAATGTCAAGTTCGTTAGCCAGCCATTTTGGATAAAGGTTCAAAAAGTGAGCACATTTTGAAAATTTTTCAGAATATTTCAAAATTCTATGTACGTATATTGGTATTACTCAAAGAGACGAAAAAATTATCCCACTGACTTTTTGATTAAAAAAATTACTGGAGTTAGAGCATGTACAAAATTTCAAAAAACAAACAAAAATGAACATTTTAAGTCAAACAGCGCACGATATGAAGAAAAGTCAAGATGCCCTACAATATTGCTATAAAACTTCTTCCGATTTTTTTGAAAAATCGAAAATTAAAATTTTCATCGCACAAAAAAAATAATGAAAAATCAAAAATCCCATATTGCGGCCAAAGTATACAAGATACGAAAAAAGATGAATCGATAAAAATTGTGCAATCATAAAAGTTCTACAAATCATTCCAATAAACTTTCGTTATAAAAAAACATTCAAAGTGAAAAAATTAACTTATTGGGAAAACGATACACGCTAGAATGAAATTTCATCTAACAAAATTTTTCGCCTAAATGACAGTTACAAATTTTCTTATAACCACTTTACAATTGAACTATTTTGTCCAAAATATATTTTTTTGGTTGAAAAAATAAATATTTTACTGAAAACTTACCTATTTCCTGTTCAGTTAAAAATATATCTTCTTCAGTTAAGAATTCGACTATTTGATTGAAAATTCCTGCATTTTGTTGAAAATTAATCTTTTTCTGGTAAAATATTAGTCCGTTGACTTGAAAATTAATATTTTTGATTGAAGGTTGATTTCTTTATTTGAACATTATCTGTATCTGAATATTTTATTTGGTTAAAGATGTTTTTTTAACTTCAAATTTATCCCTTCTTTTTTTGGTTAAATATTCATGTCTTTATTTGAATTATTATTTCAAACATTTCTTTTGAAATTCAGATATTAGTTTGAAAATTTATGTAATTTGTTAGAAATTACCTGTTGATTCAGAATTGATTTCTTCAATTGAAAATTAGCTTTTTTTAAATTGAAAATTAGACTTTTTAACTAAAATCCTAATTTAGGTGAAAATTCAACTATTTTGTTTAAATAATTATGATGTTAATGTTTCTGTCTACTGGTCGTTCCAATATTGTTATTGAATGTTAATATTTTTCACGATTACAAATAAATATTTGATATAAATATTGGAACGACCAGTAGACAGAAACGTTACCATAATAATTATTACGTATTGACATGGTATTGTATTGACTGGTATTATTGTATTATTGTATTGATTGGTATTGTATTGACTATTCAATTTTTCATTAAAAACTAATTTCTTCTGTTGAAGATGTAACCATTTTGTTGAAAATTCGTTTTTTTTTTGTTGAAAATTATTTTTTGTAACTGAAAATAAACCTATTCTATTTTTAGATTAAAATTGATCTTTAGTTGAAAATATACGTGTTTTTTTCAATTTGTGTTTTTTTTTATAGAAAATTAAATTAAGACTGTAGCTATTTCATTGAATTTACTTTATTTGGGTGAAATTTTTTTTCAAAAAATATAATTACTTTATTTTTTGTTAAAAATTCAGTCTTCGCTCAACAATTTAACGATTTTCATGCAGCTTTTGACAATTTTTCTTTTTCGGTAGAGTGTAATCTCCTTGGTTCAATTATATTTAAACCAAAGCTGTTTCTTAAGTAATTAATCTTTTACCTCCGGAGTTTGTAAAATTACGCGTGCATTGTAATCACAATGTGATTCTTAAGGCCGATAAAGCTTTGAGTAAATAAACTTCCTTTTTAAATTAGAATTAAAACAACTTTAACAATCACTTAAAACGTAAAGATTTCGTCAATTTCAGAATATTTCCAAGCAAATATTTTTTTTTATCTAAGTCGTGCACGACGATGACAAGTCCTATCAAAAAATGGTAAAAAAAATTTAGTAGTACAGTATAAAAGCTGCAATTTCTCTATGCAAATTTTTTCCGTATCTCACTTTCTTTGGCTCCAAATCTGACTTTCCTATTCCTTTCATCGTATTTTCGACGAATAGAACCTAAATGACATTCCTATCAAAGAATGGTGATTAGAGGCCTTTTCAAAAGCTATAATTTCTCTTCGAGAATTTTTCCTATATTCCGCGTCGTTTGACTTAAAATATTTTGCAAAGCTTCAATTCTTCTCCTAAACCTTTTTAACGTAGTTTTCGTCACGTGGTGTCAAATTGGAATATTTCGTTCTTGCATAGCATTTTCGACGGATAAAACCATAACCGTTGGTCAAGGAATGCTCGTTAACGAATTAGTTCTTTCTTTCAAGACCCAGAAAAAATGTACCAAAGATCGATTTACTCCGTTCATTTTTTCGAGATTTATCGTGTTTACGGACGGATGAACATGTTCGTCTGTCTGTTCGTATGTATGCTGACATACAGACAGACGCCATTTCTAAACCTTGATTTTCGGCTGCAGAGTGTCTTAAAACGTGAGGATCCGTTGAAAACTGAGGTGTGAAATTGCGGACGATTCTCATAATTCTAGAACTAAATCTTTAAGGGGTAACACCACTTCCAAGAAGGGGTGTTCAAGCATATATTGAAGTATGGAAAAACATTTTTTGATTTACATTTCTATACAAAATGGCGCCGATGCAGCTCATTTCGCGAAATGCCTTTTTTTTAAAACGTCTCCACGGGTTACTTGAAAAGTATGAGACTCGGAACAAAAAGCCAAGAAAATTCTTAATCTATATACCATTGGCTAAAGAACTACGTAGCGGTTATTGTTTAAATCAAATTTTGTAAAAATTGCGTGACTTTGAAGAAAAATCGCTACGTAGTTCCTTCAAGAATGTCATTACGAAGCTACTGTCCACACTTGAAGTCAATCCGTTCGCTGATGCCCGAGTAATCTGTCCGACCAGTTCGAAAAATGTGGTTTCGAGAAAAACGCGTTTAAAGTTTCACTAACAGAAAAATCATGAAATCTCATTCTTACCTCTAATCCGCGATGCCTGCACAGACACACCTATACTATTCGTAATAGAAATCAGTGCACGCTAGTTGACACCTAATAAACCCCAATGACCTCCTGCTCCATGAGTAACCATCCCACTTACCATTTCGACAGGTAAAAGAAATATAAAGTATGCACAGTAAATATGCTCAGTGCACGCTTCGAGGCGCTTTAGTGAAATCAAGATATCGACCTATTAACATTTTTTTTGCAATGGGAGCAAGTGCACATTGTTTTTAGGCCCATAAAATACATTTTGAGCTAAAAAAAAATAGATTTTTTGAAAATCCTAGAGTGGTGTTACCCCTTAAGTTTACTAGTATACACAAACTTGCTAAATGTCAAATTTTTTCCCCACAACATTAGGTGATGCTATGATGTACGGGAGGTTAAGCGGTGAAATTGAAGTGCAAACCGAGCATGGAGTGCTGAAGGAAGAAATCAGGAAACTTCAAATGGTGCCCCGTTGGGTACTGGCTATACCATTAAAAGTCTTTAAAAAGTATCAAGCTGTTGTGCGTATACCGAACGGAGATAGACATATTTCCTATAAAATGGTTCCGACGGCACCACCTGACACACCTGCTCAGAATCTCAGACCAAAATCAATTTCGGCACTGTTAGATGGTATAACATTACGCTGCAAAGAACCATGCGATTGGCAACAATACGATCCACGTCACCCACCGGTTTACCCAGATGAAGGAAGGACCGTCGGTCTGTTAATAACAATACCATACACTAGGGAGGTGTTGCACACTATACTCGAAGAAGTACAGCCAAAAAACAAACTAGAAGAATACATCCAGGATTATAATTTGCTAAAAGCGATGGGCAAGATCTCGGCTGAAGACCACGCACGTAACCTTAATTTGCTAAAAACTACGGGCCAGACTTCAGAACAACCACGCACGTAACCGCCGTTGTTGGATATTATAACTTTATATCGCGAGTGACCAGCATTGTGAAAGTCTCGATATTCTTGGGATATTCTGAAAATTATTGCATTAATCTCTTATATTGCTATATTCTATCATACTCTGTTATTATATACTATCATATTCGGTGAACTATGTGTGAATACTTTAATAAATGATTGAGCATGCAAAAATAATCACCTTTTTTCCTAACATAATGTGAAATTTGTAGCTGAGACTTTCTCTCATTTTAACTTTGAATTTACAGTGTGACCGTTGATTTGGGAAAACCCGGGAAATGACTCATTACAGTATCCGTTTAGAATCCGCTAGAGAAAAAAATCTATACTATAATTATTTGAGAAATTTATTTTATTGTCGTAATTGATTACAGAATTCGTAGCGTCTAGAAAATACGTTCATTTTGCGACTTGCCTGGAGAAAGAAATCTTTAAGCAAATTAAAACTATTTACACAACTGAAAATTGTTCAACCTATTTCGTTGAAATACGGAAAAAATATTCCAATTTTTATTGAATAAGTATCTTCATTAGTGGAAAATTCAAAAATGTTGTTGTCACTTCATTTTTTTCCCCTGAGGATTCATCCTTTCAGATGGTAACTCATTCCCTTAGCTTAAAATTAGTTTTTTTGTCTTAAAATTAATCGTTGCAAATTAAAAGTCTATCACTCAATTTTCGGTTAAGAATGGATTTTCATTGGTTCAAATTCATCTCTGTTTTGTAGCATATGAATTTTCTTGGCTCACAATTCACCTTTTTAGTTTGAAAATCTATAACATGATTGGAACTTCAACTTTTTGGTAGAAAATTATCATTATTGGTTTAAAATTAGTTGTTTTAAGGGAAAATGCAACTTTTTGATTTTCGATTAAAAATGTAACAATTTAGTTTATACTTTTTCATTTCATTTTTTTAGGTTAAAAAATCCATAATTTTATTTTTAGATCAGGAATCATCTCTTCTAGCTGTAACTGTTATTCTTTGTTCTAAAACTCTACTATTTCGATGAAAATTCAACTACAATTTTTTTAAATTCATTTATTTGATTAAAAATGTAACTAATTTATTTAAAGTCAGCTCTTTTCTATGTCAATTATTTCTTGTAATGGAAATTTAATCATGCCACTATTCATTGAAAAGTGATCTTTTGATATGAAAGTTGATGTAATTCAATCAAAATTTGTCTTTTTTTGTAATGTGTAAGTAAGTCAATGTCATCATTTGGAAGGAAAACAACTTGAAGAGAAACTTAGCTGGTTGTCACATAGCCTTTTTACAAGTATCACAATCAGATTTTGAATGTTTCAATAAAGCTGAATATCTTACACAATTTTATTGAAGAGTAAGGAAGCTGTGGTAATTCATAATCAAACAGAACAACTTTTTTCATCGACATAATTCAAAGTTGACGCATGAATAGGAAAGACTTTTTGAGCATAAATTTTCATACGGAATAACTCTGACAATTTTTGTGACGAACTCATGAAGCTAGAAAAGGGAAAGGGTGCGACAGAACATTCCCCTTTCCTTTTCCAGCTCAAAAAGCTATCATTTTGAATACAAAATCTGATTTGTCTGATTTGTCTTTGCTCCATATAATTATAAATACAAACAAAGTGGGAACACTCGAGGTCGAATCAACAGCTAGTTTAAAGAATATATATGCAGTCCTAAGTAGATTTATTTTCTGCATCAAGGAATAAGTTGTTTTTCACCAGTAAATTAGCAAATATCTCAACTAATCGAATTACTAATTTTCTACTAATCTTTGATGGCTTAATTTTATGCTTATTCATGCTGGCCCAGGTTCATCCCTTATTGATCCAATATATTTTGAAGGTTTTAAAAAATTGTAGTTTTTTGTGAGTTCGTTGAACGATTCAAAGGCAATATTTTGAAGATGGAAAATTTCCTCTTCAATATCATTATCATAATTTGTTATCAACCCCCTTTATTGGTGCAGCAGTTCGTAGACGGGGTGATACACAGTGAGATTTATGGGGAGGGGAGGATGTTCGTTGTCTTCCGATGGTGGGGGATGAGATATTGTCACCCGTGTCCGGCGGTGAGAGGTGCGTGAGAGGTGCGTGACTGGGTGGATGAAGGTAGGAAGCGTGGGGGAGGAAGGAAGGATGTGCGGGGGTGTATTGGGGCAATCCACTTCTACGGGTCCGGTACTAGCTGGATTGCGAGTCGTAATATTCCTCGGCGGAAAGGCGGGCCGATGTTCACTCGAGAAGGATGGTAATCTGAGCGTGAGCGGCTCACTCCGGTTAGGTGGTGGTCGTCGACGGCGCGTCCTGGGTGCCCGAACGTCCTCGTCTTATATCAAGAAGGCGCCACCCCGTTCCCGGGAAGAGCTCAGGAACTGCGTGATCGTAGACACGAGCGGCTTGTTGAACGGCTTCCTCGTTGGCGCGACGCCGAGCCTCGGCGATTTGTCGCGCTCATTCCTCCTCAATCCATCGGATCTCGGCTATCCGGTGCGCTTGATCCTCGGCGAGCCGTCGGGCCTCGGCGACCCTTCTCGCTTGTGCGGCAGCGACACGTCGTGCCTCAGTGGCTAGACGTTGTGCACGTTTCTCCGGCCCTTCGTTGGCTCTGCGAGCCCGTCGATGGACCCGCAAGTTCCCGCGGGTTTTCTTCCCCCCCCCTGTCATTAAAGGGTTTGCTGCGTTTGGCGAATGCGACAAAATTACGTCCCGGACGGAGAACGGCTCGCGGAATTGTGTGTGGTACCGTCGGTTACGGGCTAACCTGGAAAGTTGTTATGACGCGAACTCACGAGATATCACACGACGACACGTTTCAAGGGCCTATCCTTAAGGGATAGCCCCAAAACTCACGAACTTATAGAACACGACAAGGGCCTAGCCTGAGGGCTAAGCACAGAGAGACTAATCAATTTATTCATTTCACGGCAAGGACTTATCTTTAGGGGATAGCCACAAAAGAAAAACCCGACCTGTCATTTCCGCAGCAAGGGCCTATCCTTAAGGAAGAGCCACATTAGAAAAATTCGAACTGATGCAAACACGGCAAGGGCCTATCCTTAAGGGATAGCCACAAGAGAACAGAAACCCCGAATAATGCGAGGCAGCAAGGGCCTAACCTGAGGGCTAGCCACGAAGAAAACACTGAACTGACGTGAACACTGCAAGGGCCTAGCCTGAAGGGATAGCCACAAAAGAAAAGAAACACCGAATAATGTGACGCGGCAAGGGCCTAGCCTGACGGCTAGCCACAAAGGGAATACTTAACTGTCGCGAACACGGCACAAACAGAAAAGAGCCTTTCCTGAAGGGATAGCCACAACGACACGAACTCCTCACGTGGAAAACTAGCCACGCGACCGTCAGTTGAGATCCCGTGCGCCGGGAGTCAGTACGTTCGAGCGAGAAGGAGATAGGAAGAAGAGTGACGGAGGGGAATGTAGAGGAAAGGAGAAAGCGTGCTAAGCATGACAGAGAAAACCCGGCGTACGTGACTTGGCGAAAGGGACCGACCGGTTAATGGAGCGTAACATGGCAAGGAAACGTGATCAGACACGTGTTTACAAACTTAAAGCAATTTCCCGGCCATTACCGGCGGCCTTGAAAGAGGCAGGGGAGAGCTGGGACAAAAGGCATGAATCACGAATATGTATTGGAAATCCAATACTTTATCGCGAAAAAAGTATAAGTAAGAGAGGAATAGAGTCAGGAAAGAAGGGAGTAAGCGCGCGTGGGTTTGAGAATCAGACGCTGGCGTACGTGACTCAGCCTGCCGCAAGATTTTTGTAAACACGGCCTGGGCATGTGTTGGCAGGCTGTCATCACTCATCCGGGGAAATTATACGGACATCACTGGCTCATCAAGGACGATACAGAAGGGCCCTGAACAAAGCAAATATTGAAGGAGGGTAGGCTAACTCGTCACTTTGATTCTCGGATATCGACAATTTGTCACGTAGGACCTTCACTCAAGTTTTCTATAGGAAAACTTGAGTGATAGATCACGTGGGTCAAGTCCTTAGATTTCCTAGGTTCTCAATTTGAATGTTTGACATACAACAAATATGTAACATTTGGAACAGAAATTCAACTAATAAAAGATAAATTTCCAAGCAAAGCTGGAATAGAGCAATTCTCAGATGGAAAATTAATTCTTAACCTACCTAATTGTTCTATCACTAACAAAACCAGAATCTGGGAAGGATGAATTTTCCTACAAAAGAAAATGCCGTAGCTTAAAAAAATACATTTTCGACAAAAGAGTTCAACCCGAAAGATCATTTTTTACGCCAGAGGATTAAGCTTCTAAAAAGTTAAAAGATCAATTTTCAACCAAGTAGTTCAATCATCAACTCGAGAAGATCAATTTTGATCCAAATATTTTGTTAATAACATCCCTGAAATTTATCTACCAATTTTTTAGGTTTCAACAATTTTTCTATGAAGATTCTGAATATGTATAATTTATTTCGAGTCCATTGATCCATTGTAATTCAAAGAGTCTGAAAAATTCCTATTTTCCTTGACTTTTTTCAGAAAATGGGTAGACATTTTTTTAAACTTGATATATACAGTCCTAAGTAGATTTTTCTCACATCGAATAAGTAGTTGTGTTCCACTACTGAATTTTTCAATATCTCATCAAAAATTTATTTTTTTGTTTTTAATGTTATTCATTCAGATTAAAATCAAAACTACGCGTCCTACCAAAAAATGATTTCTAACGAATTTGTAGATCTGCTTTGGGTAAAGCACATTAGTCTAGTTCTTTCCTTCATACCTTCTTTCGTTTTCCCAAAAATTTCATTTTTTTCTGAGTTTTGAATGTTATTTTCTACGATAAAAAAAAAGTGTCCTATCCAAAAAATGCTTAACAACATAGTAGATATTTTGGTTGTGTGCACAATTTTTGTGTATTCATTTTTTTTCGAATCTTGTATAGTTTGGCCGCACAATGGAATTTTTTGTTTTCAATTGTATTTTTGACAATTAGAAAGAAAAATATGCGTCTTAGAGAAAAAACTAAAAATTTTTTTCTTTGAGTTTTTTATATATATCTAGTACAGCTTTGCAGGAAAATTGAATTTTTGACTTTTTGAGAAGTATTTTTTTAGGAATAAAACCAGAACCCTTGGTCTCAGAATTATTCTCTTCCACCAGACTCCCCTATTTTAGGAAGAGGAACGAATTCTAGTAATTGAATAAAATGGAAATCTTTACATTCTAATTCGGAAGGAGAACCTTCAGAACGCTGCCAATGTGAGGGCTACAAGGACAGATCTTTCTCTGAATACTCTGACGTGGAGAATTCATCTTCTTCCTTTGATGATGAAATTTCCTCTCCTCTACCCAAAGAAACTGCAAATCAGGGCATACAATGTCAAAGCTTTGGTAGTGACTCTTGGAACTAAATTCGCTATTTAGAAGTGCAAAAGAAATTACAGGCTGCTCCAATTTTTCCAGTGTTACTAGTCAGTTCGCAATTAAACGGCTTAGTATTACACACCCATCATTTGGATGTATTGGGTAAATTGGATCTTGCTCTCGGTACGCTCACTCATAGTAGCCACATGCGGCAGACGAGCGGACGTAATCGACATGAGAAAAAAGGCTTTTGTACCAAAAAATAACTATATGGCTTCCCTCCTCGCTACTGTCACACCTTCAGAAAAACAAATTTTTGATGAAAATGAATTGAGTGCATTATTCAAAGAACATAGCGGGTTCTATAATTTTTTTTTTAAACCCCGAAACCTGCAGGGTCTGGAAAGTCCCAAAGTTTTGGAGGAAATGGAGCATCAAGAGATAGTACTAGTAAAAAACCATGTGCACGGCCCTTATCGATTCAAGTTTCCCATCAAAAATCTTTTTTCAGCTCAGATCAAAAAAGTAAATCGAGGAGTGCAAGGGAGATCATAGGAGTCCCGAAATATTTCTAGATCCTCAGGTGCCGGCAGAGGAAGAAATTCAGAAAATTTCAAGCCACCCTCAAAGGATGTGTCAGTCTTGGGTCTTCAGACTCGATCAACAGTGTTCTAAAAGTGTGTTTCATTTCTTTCATGAAGAAACCATGACAATCCCATTTTCAGACAGTCTTTGCTCACGATAAGAAGCAAGACCATCAACCGACATGGACAAGGAATTGACAGAGTTCATCAAGTCAGGATTTCTAGAAAGGATGAACGTTCCCTCCGGATTCTTATGGAGCAGTTTCATAGCCCCAAAATCCGACGGTTTCCTGAGACTGGTTTTTCAATCTCAAGAGTTTAAACAAGTATCTGAGAACAGGAAAATTTCGATTGATAACCCACCTGAAAGTTCCGGGTTTCCTTCAGAAGAAAGACTTCTTAGCAAAATAGATCTATCGCAAGCTTACTTATATTTCTCAATAAAAGAGGCTCACAGGCGATAAACTGCCTATGGCTATGCTACGCCTATGGCTATGTACTACCTGGAAGAAATCTACTGTTGAACGGCATTGCCTTTCGGCCTCTCAAGTGCTCGTGTGGTCTTCTCAAAAGTATCGAATCTGTTAGAAGGTAAACTTATAAAAAGAGTAATCAGAGTTTTGGTCCACTTAGACGACTTTCTTCTGGCAAAGGAAGACGATATTCAACAGGTAGAGGAAGCAGTCAATTTTCTTACCTTCTTGGGATGGAAAATAAATTTTACAAATTAATTCTAGGGCCAAGTCGATAGTTAGAGTATCTGGGCATCATGTGAAATCCTTGGACAGACCTAAAATTGTTATCCCAGAAGGAGACGAAAAGAATGAAGCAAACCCCGGAAAGAATAATGAGTCAGCAAAAATGGAGCTGGCATTAAGCGAAGTCTCTTCCAGGAACCTTGGAATTCGTTTCCTTTGTAGTTCCACTAGGAAGACTATTTTGCTGGAACTTGCAGCGAGCAACAGGCTTGCTCCCGAAAGTTTTCACGCATATTTCCAAACATGCCCATTATTTCCTTGATGACGGATGAATCCTATAATAAGAGCTGGGAAGCTCAAATAGGGGACTGATTGATGGAAGGCCTTTCGAGCTTAGAACAGAAAAAAATTGGTTCCAGACTTCAATTAGAACATTTTTCCGGAAATTCTCAGATCCAATGTATAATTACATATAATTGTTCTGGGAAATCCATTTTCTTAACTCAAAATTAACATTCTTTCTCGAAAAGGCCTTATTCGAAATTTGAATCTTACTTCATTCATAATAATGCCTATTCCAAGTCAATATTTTTACGTTTCTTGTGAAAAACTCTTTAAACCAGATCGGAAGTAGAATTTTTTTATTTACTGGAACACTGTAATAACATTTTTTGTCCGCTCTCCTTTCGTATTATGTACAGAAATGGAGATTAGAATGAGTAAGTCCTGGCTAAATAAAAATTCGATTCGAGACAACAAATTCATTCTAGGAAATATTATATAATTACAAACTGATGTATAAGACTCGTTTTAAATGAAATCTCTATGTGTTCATCTTCACGCATCTTGCACGTGAAAGATAAAAAAAAAGTTTATAGTGTACCTGCTATATAAATGTTCAGTTGGCGAAGAAAAAATTCTCATATCATCACGCTTGAATTTTATTCGGTGAGAATTATGATCAATTATATCAATTAAATTCATCAATCACATTTAATAGGCGAAGTTCGAGCTACTTTCGTGAGGGATAACGGCTTTAAAAGCATTGAATGAAACCTGCTATAAAAGCATGACTAGTGTTCTTACTATTATAAGCATATTTTTTTCTCCGTGCTGAATGATTCTTTTCTTTCTGCGACGATTTACGGAAATTTTTTTCTTGGGGAAGTAGTAAAAGTTATTCTTAAATATTTATTTTACAAATTGAAATTGAATTGATTTCAATTGAATTAAATTGAAATTTCCTGAATAATATTTTCTTAAAAATATTGAGATTGAAATTCGTTCAAAATTAAAGAAATATTTCCGGCGAATCTAGACGCGGAGTGTGAATGAAGCAAGGTAAAACAGATCGAGTGTGTGAATAATTCAATGACATGATCTTGATGAAAAATAACTTGAGGCAAAACCTTGCTGAATGACACGTAGTCTTTTTACAACTATCGCAAGCAGACCCCAGTTGTTTCAATAAAGCTGAAAATCTTACACAATCGCCTTCTTTTATTAAACTTATCAATGTATCACTATTCATGTTTTTGTACAAATTGTAAACTAATATATGTTATATAGCTCGAATATAAATCGAGAAATTCGTTTTAAAAATACGCTGATCCAAACTGGCATCGGAATACTTTTTGATAATTCCACATTTCAGGTTTGAATTGTTAATCTCTCAGAAAAATCCTTGTTTCCACTCACAATTATAATTTTTTCGGAAATTCTCTATTCCAAGTCAGAATTATAATTATTCTTGAAAATTTCCTCATCCAACTCAGAAGCATAATTATTTCGAAAAAATCCTAATTTCATATTAGAATTATAATTTTCTTTAAAAAATTCCCCTTAGGAAATCACAATCACAATTATTTTGGGAAATTCTCTGTAACAAGTCAGTATTATGATTATTTTCGAAAATTTCTTGTTTCAGATTTTATATTAAATTTTTTTTTAGAATGTCCCTGTTAGAAGAAAAGGATTTTTTACAAAATTCCACGTTCCAAACTCAAATTGACTTATTTTGGAACATTTCTAGTAACAACTCACTAGTATAATTTTTTTAAATTACCTATCCCAAAAATTATCATTCTTCTCGAAATAAATTCTTTGAAATTCCTTAAAATTTCTAATGATGTATTACATTATTTACTCGAGTCGTGTTACCAAACTTTTTATCAGCTATCTTTCAGATTATGTACAGCAATAAACCCTGGAAGAACTAGGCCTTGGCTGAATAAAAATCTTATTCGATAAAAGAAAAAAGCTTAAGAAATACTGTATTATTACTAGCGGTTCCATAAGACTCGTTTCAAATAAAATATCTATTCGTTCCCCTTCACGCATCTCGAACGAGAAAGAAGACAAACATTTTCAGAATGTACCTACTATATACATTGCTAAATGACAAACATGAAAATTTTCCATACCCTCATGTTTGAATTCTATTAGATGAGAATTGTGATATTTACCAATTATATTTGATGAATGGATTATGAATTTATCCTAAAAAGCTGGACTAGCGACGATCTTTTTTCGTATAAGGGGGACAGAGGTTTTCTTCTCTAAGATAAGAACATTGATTTCAGAAATTGAAATGACTCTCTAAATATTCTCAAATTTATTTTTGAAATTTTTTTCCGCTAATTGAAACATTGGACATATCTAAAGCTTTTCCTTCCACGTACGAAAAAGTCGAAACTTGCATTTAATTTTGATGAATAATGGATTATTTTATTCCCTGAACGATTCCTGGCTATCTGATTATTTACATTTCTAAATACCATCAACTAAAAACGAAACGCATATAAATCTTAAGAATAGATTACGCAGCGAAATAGCGGCTGCTAATTAAAATTCGTTGAAAATTAAACAAAAATTTTCGTTGAATCTAGACACGAGACGTAAATAAAACGTGGTAAAATATATTAAGCCTGTAAGTAATTCCAATTTCATCATATTTCAGGAATATTACGTGTGTCACGTCCCGCGACTTTTATAATAATAATATATAATTATAAACAATATATTATTATTACATAACATTCATATTCAATAGTTTATGACTATATAACATTTATATTCAATTGATTATAACTACATAACATTTATATTAACTAATAAAACAACAAGCTGAAATATCATATCCAATATCCAATTATAATTGTCAAAATCATATTATATACAAACCCGACATTGTTAAAATCATTCGTGAAGAACGGATTTGTAACGAACAAAGCAATGGACCAAGATGAGTTGTACGCATCAATTTTTCGCACAACAAACAGGCACACGCTAATCAAAAACACATAAATTAATCAACAAGGCAACCAGAAAAGCTAGCTGCATTTTGTTTCCCATACGCTTATAAAATGCTGGTACCTATAGCACTTACATAGCACAGTAAACGAAAATAAGCGATACACATAAAAATCTCGTCTATTCAACACAAGAAATGGGCACATAATAATCAAAGGACCATAAATTAATCAGCGAAGTAACCATGAGAACTAGCCACATCTTCAAATCCTATACACCTCCAAATGCTGGTACCTACAGCACATATACAGTACATTAAACTAAAATGAGCGGGCTACATAAATTTGCAGAACTAACACAGCCATAAAACACACATTAATTGAAGAGCTATAAATTAATCAGCAAGCCAACCTTATGAACAGACCAGATTCTCAACCCCATACGTTTACAAAATGCTGGTACCTATACTACTCATCTCCATGATTTAAGCATCTTGACCTACTTATGCCTATGCAAGGGACACCAGCATCTTCGATACGAAAGCAATAAATATCCCAATCAAGGTGACAGTTGTAGGAGGGTGAACCTCTGACAAAGAAGACACGAAAACCTTATGCCCCTCTACATAATAGAATATCTCAGCCTTTGTCATCTAGGAAGGGATACCATATATTTTGGTAACTGCCCCATTCTCCATATTTGGGCACATTACGATTCCTCATCAATGATTGGCTATCCTATCAATTAACCCTTTGGACTAGGAAGGGATATAGTGCATCCTAGCTACTGCGACACTTTCCGTATATGGGCATACATAAAAATCTCGATGCCCATTGGATAATTAAATCCTTACCACTCATTTACATAATTAATCATCAACGATGATTGGAACCATGATGAATCCCTACTTCTAATACCACTCACCCCTACGGGAATCTTAGGAGGGATCTCATGAATAAATACAGCAGATTTGGAAGCAGGAAGTCAGTTTAGGGACTTTAACGAGTCTGCACAGTTTTTAGAAGTTCAACCAGTCTACCTAGTTTAGACTCTCCACCATTAAAGAACCACACCCAGTGCTACAATCAAAATTCGTAGAAACCCTAAAACTCCGGTCCCAAATACTCGGGCCGTCAAAATCTTCTTCAAATCTAACTTTTGTGCGGGAGCGTCGCATCGGAATACAATAAACCACCTGTAACAAAGAAACGAGGGAGGCCCAGATCCACTGACCTGGTCAGCGCAGCCTCCATTGTTGTATACTCACCCCCTACGGGTCCCACAAAGAGTTCCGGCCAGAGGGTACAACACATCAACCAGACATAAGTAAGTAGTAAATTATCTCGCTTTCTCGTTTTCCTTTCTCTTACTCTATCGTTTACTTAATTAGTCATCCCTGTTTAAGGTGGACTAAAACTAAACGACAAGAGGCAAGCCAAAACAAGAGTGCTCCAGCTGCATTAATCTCAAATCAACCTTTTTGTACTTCATCTCAGTAAAATTGCTATTGTCCTAATAAACTTTAATTAATTTATATTCAAATCTTATTAATTTATTTCTGTAGACCGTAGTTATCCTCATCCCAGTTTTTCAATTTACATTAAAATCTAAAACGAGGAACCATCTTTATTTAATAAAATATAAGGTAAGTTATGTTGATTAAGACGTAACATACCTCGTATATTTTTGGTGCATCGGCCTTGGAAATTATAAACTACCAATACAGAAATGAATTAATTTTTTTTTTCTTTTCTCCTCTATTTTAACGTAAAATCAAGTTCAAATAAAAAAAAAATTCAAAACTCCTTATCCATTACTTCCAAAATTTATCTGAAACAACCTACACAAATTACCCATCCTGCTTGTGCTTTGTAGCAGAGTATCCTGCCTGTGCTTTGTAGCAGGGCATTATTTCCAAAAAATCCTCCTCATTCTACCTGTCAAAAACTACCTATCCTGCTTGTGCTTTGTAGCAGAGTATCCTGCCTGTGCTATGTAGCAGGGCATTATTTCCAAAAAATCCTCCCCATTCTACCTGTCAAAAACTACCTATCCTGCTTGTGCTTTGTAGCAGAGTATCCTGCCTGTGCTATGTAGCAGGGCATTATTTCCAAAAAATCCTCCTAAATCTACCTGTCAAAAAATACCTATCCTGCTTGTGCTTTGTAGCAGAGTATCCTGACTGTGCTTTGTAGCAGGGCATTCTTTCCAAAATTCACCTAAGTTCCTTACAAATATGTCAATTTAGAATGCATTAAAATATTAACAAAAGCATAAAGCGTAAATTCAAATCAAGAGGAGGTAAAAAGATTAAAGAATTTTTTGACAAAATAAACACTTCAAGTTCACAAGTAGAATCCCAAAAAGAAATCCAAAACGATAACGAATTTCAAATTATATTTAACTCTTTGTTTGTCAAGGCTGAAGCTTTCATGACAATCAAAAGTTGAAAGACTGAACCTAATTTGCTCGATAATCACCTATCTTTCTATTTTAAAAAGATATGCCTAAATTTTTTCTGTCTCTTTTACGTATGGTTAAGAACTCTATTAAAAAACTGAGATATAAAAAACTTGACAATTAAAGAAAAAGCACTGGAACTCAAACTTCGAATTTCTTCTATTACTTGTCTATGATATTTATTTCTTTACGATATAAACCTGTCTATATTATTTCTTTCTCTGTGATCTGAACCTGTCTATATTATTTCTCTCATTCTCGCCTGTCAATGATTTTTATCTGCATGTTATATTTACATGTATGTGTCCATATTTATCATTTATAAAACGTGTGTGAACTTCTAACCCAAAAAGTGTCAAAGTATTCAAAAATTAAGAAATGAAAAATTATAAATGTCCGCCCCAGGTTTAAACACAAACTTTGAAAAACGCGTTACAAGAAATCAAGCACAAAGAGACCCCGCGTTAGCAGAAATAGTAGAAAATACCCAAAATCTTCCCATACGAACAAAAAAATCTTTAAACTTTAATCAAGAAATTTTAGAAAAACAAGACTCACCGATAGTCCAAAGACTAAAAGATAATAGTGTAATTTATGCTTCAAACTCGAATTTCGACGAAACATTAGGAAACGATACCCTTCTAGATGAAACTTTAACAAACAGCAGAATAAACTTCAGAGCGAATTCCACTGTTGCAGATTCAGAAAAATCAGTAGAAAACCAAGAAACTTCCATAGAAAAATCAGTTAATTCACTTTCAAACTCTTTTTCCGACTCGCAAAAATCACAAGAAAAGCAAACAACACTTTTCTCAGAACAAATAAATTCAAATATCGAAATAAAAAACGTTGATAAGCAAATTAAAATTGAACATATTTTACCAGAAATAATAATAACAAACCCTAACGGAGACAATTTCAATTTATCAGACTCAGACTCTGAAATTAAAAAAGACAGTATGAGTAAACTCCCTAACAACCAGCAAATCTCACTTCGAGATGCGCTCGAAGTCGTTCCCCTGTTCGACGGAACAAATAACGTCCCCTTTTCACATTTCATAGAATCATGTTTTGAAGCAAGATCAATGGTCCCTAACGCCGAAGCCGAAGCAAATCTAGTGAAACTACTTCGTTCTAAAATCTCGGGAGAAGCAAGAAAATGCATTTATGGTCATACATTTTATTCAATAGAAGAATTAGTAAATAAACTCAAAACGGTATACGCTCCTACTAAAACAGTATATCAACTCCAAGGGGAACTCGGTAATATATATATATATATATATATGTGGGAAAATGAAAACGTAATATCTTATGCTTCGCGTATTAAAGAAATTACTGATAGAATAATTGACGCTCATAAAATGAACAATAAAGGAACAACCGAAAAATCCTTTCAAACTGAATTAGAAAATTACGCGATGGATCATTTTATTAGAGGACTTAGACCAGAATTAGAAATGAGAATAGGAACGGCAGATTCATTTTCGCAACTTGCTACTAAAGCAATTGAAATTGAAAAAAGATTAGCAACTAACAAAGACA
This sequence comes from Andricus quercusramuli, assembly GCA_932178445.1. Taxonomy (NCBI): domain Eukaryota; kingdom Metazoa; phylum Arthropoda; class Insecta; order Hymenoptera; family Cynipidae; genus Andricus; species Andricus quercusramuli. Next base: position 132,647 of record CAKNXH010000980.1, read on the forward strand.
TAAGAAAAGAATCGCGACCTGTTCCTTATTCAGGAGAAACTTCTAAATCCAATAAAGTACACTTTACAAGAGGAGAAAATGCACAATGTCAATTTTGCGAAAAAACAGGTCATGTAGCATCAGTATGTCGTATTCTTGCAAGACAACTATCAAACCATCAAAATACTCAATTTAATCGAACAAATAATTCTCAGACATAATTTCCTAATAATTATTCAAAACCTTACTTTAATAATAACAATAATCAAAGACAATTTTTTCCGAATAATTTTCAAAATCAAAGACAATTCTCTCCAAGTAATTTTCAAAGACAATCATTCCCTAATAATTATCCAAATCAAAGACAATCTTTTCCTAATTATCCCCAAAATCATCGATTTCAAGCACAAAATAATTGGTCAAATGACAAACCCCGATATGAGCCGTGGGGAACTCAGAATAAATACAACCAAGATAGACCCCCGTGGAGAGAACAGGGTCCTAGCCAACAATGGAATAGAAATGACTCTCGAAACGACCCAAAAGACGTGAATAACTATCTGCCTAAACCTAATAAAATAATATGTCACTATTGCAAAGAACCGGGTCATGTAATTAATGATTGCCGTAAAAGACAACATAATAATCAATATCAACAGCAACAACCGCAACAATTAAATCCTTCTCAACAAATAAATTCGGAAAACTCCAATGTCCTTCCCAGACCGGTTGCTCAGAGGAAGGCCTAAAGAAAGAATTAAATGCATCCGATCCTAATTCTGAAAATATAGAGAAACAAAAAACAGTAAAAGTAAACTTAAGCGTCACTGATACTATACCTCACATAACACTATCAGCAAACGGTTTGAATAATCCTGTAAGATTAATGATTGATACAGGTGCAGGTCCTAATTTAATTAAAGAAAAAGGAGTCGAATCGTGCGTAAACATTAATAAACAACATTGCCTGAAACTAACTGGAATTAACGAACACCCAGTATACACTCTCGGTCAAATAACAATAAACATTCTAGAATTTCCAACAATTTTTAATATAATTTCCAATGAAGTACCAGTAGAACACGACGGAGTCTTAGGAAGTGAATATTTTCGCAAAAACAATGTAAAAATAAATTATGCAGAAAAGCAACTAGAAATCAATGAAAAACACTACCCTTTTGACTCCTCTGAAATAATCACAATTCCGCCTAGAACCATTTCTGATTTTTATATACATGTTAAAAACAAGGATAAGGAAATAGGATACGTCCCTGAATTGTTGCCTAAAGACAGTGGTATATATTTCGGAAACGCAATAGTTAAAAATAACAACGGTAAAGCATATTTGAAAATCGCTAATACTCGTGAAGAACCAGTAGTACTTGCAATTCCAACTGTAGAAATTCTCGACTTTGAAGAATTGACACCTGAAGATAACGAAGCTTTTATTACACAAAATCAAAATGAAAATAATAAATACCAAACAGTCGAACAAGTCCTTAGCTGTTTTCTGAATTCAAACAAAAATGGAGATTATGTTCACAAAACCTTTAATATTGCAAATGAAGATAGAGTCAAGTCAATAAAAGAACTATTACGTCTTGAACATTTAAATAAAGAAGAATATGCACATGTAGAAAAACTCATTAAACAAAACGCAGACCGATTCCATATACCAGGAGAAATACTCGAAGGCACAAACGTATTAAAACACAGCATTATAACCACGGACGAAATACCAGTTTTTACACGACCATACAGACTCCCCCATGTCCAAAAAGAAGAAATCCAAGATCAAGTCAAAGAATTAATTAAGACAAAAATAATAAAGCCATCACAATCTCCATATAATACACCAGTATTTCCAGTCCCTAAGAAACCGGACTCTCACGGAAACATAAAATGGCGTATGGTTTTAGATTATCGCAAATTGAACGAAAAAACTATCAGTGATTCATATCCACTTCCAAATATTACAGAAATCTTAGATCAATTAGGGAAAGCCCAATACTTTTCGGTATTTGACTTAGCATGGGGATTCCATCAGATAAAAATGGACCCTCGAGATTCACACAAAACAGCCTTTTCAACTCCCTTCGGACACTATGAATTCGACCGCATGCCGTTTGGTTTGGAAAACGCCCCTGCCACCTTTCAACGCCTTATGGACTTAGTATTGACTGGCCTTCAAGGCACAGAACTTTTCGTCTACCTAGATGATATAGTTATTTATGCGGATACATTAGAAGAACATGATAAAAAATTCACAGAATTAATAAATAGATTACGTAACGCAAATCTTAAATTACAACCTGACAAATGCGAATTTTTGCGTCCTGAAGTAAAATACCTAGGACATATTATCGATAAAAATGGAGTGAGACCAGACCCTAAAAAAGTAGAAGCCGTCAAAAAATTTCCAGTTCCTAAAAAACCAAAAAATATCAAAGAATTCATAGGATTAGCAGGATATTATAGAAAATTTGTCGTCGGATTTTCAAAAATCGCCGCACCTCTAAATAAATTATTGAAAAAAGACACACCATTTGTATGGACAGAATTCCAGCAGACTGCATTTGACACATTAAAGGAAAAATTATGTAACGCGCCTTTATTACAAAGACCAGATTTCTCGCAACCTTTTGTACTAACGACAGATGCATCAGGATTTGCCGTTGGTGGAATTTTATCACAAGGAAAAATTGGCAAAGATAAACCCATTGCTTACGCCTCTAGAAGTTTAAATGATAATGAAAGAAAGTATGACACTTATCAAAAAGAAGCCCTAGCAATTATATTTTGTGTAACACATTTCCGCCCCTATCTATACGGACACAAATTTACGCTAGTAACCGATCACAAACCATTAGTTTGGTTTCAAAATTGCAAAGATCCTTGTTCTAGAGTAACAAGATGGAAATTAAAATTAGCTGAATATGACTTTCAAGTTGTTTATAAAGCAGGAAAAATGAATGTAAATGCAGACGCGTTATCAAGAAACCCCACAGATGTTAATGACGAAATAGAAGAAGAAGATATTAAAATAAA
>CAKNXH010000980.1:136073-195969 GCA_932178445.1 Andricus quercusramuli
ACATGTAGAAAAACTCATTAAACAAAACGCAGACCGATTCCATATACCAGGAGAAATACTCGAAGGCACAAACGTATTAAAACACAGCATTATAACCACGGACGAAATACCAGTTTTTACACGACCATACAGACTCCCCCATGTCCAAAAAGAAGAAATCCAAGATCAAGTCAAAGAATTAATTAAGACAAAAATAATAAAGCCATCACAATCTCCATATAATACACCAGTATTTCCAGTCCCTAAGAAACCGGACTCTCACGGAAACATAAAATGGCGTATGGTTTTAGATTATCGCAAATTGAACGAAAAAACTATCAGTGATTCATATCCACTTCCAAATATTACAGAAATCTTAGATCAATTAGGGAAAGCCCAATACTTTTCGGTATTTGACTTAGCATGGGGATTCCATCAGATAAAAATGGACCCTAGAGATTCACACAAAACAGCCTTTTCAACTCCCTTCGGACACTATGAATTCGACCGCATGCCGTTTGGTTTGGAAAACGCCCCTGCCACCTTTCAACGCCTTATGGACTTAGTATTGACTGGCCTTCAAGGCACAGAACTTTTCGTCTACCTAGATGATATAGTTATTTATGCGGATACATTAGAAGAACATGATAAAAAATTCACAGAATTAATAAATAGATTACGTAACGCAAATCTTAAATTACAACCTGACAAATGCGAATTTTTGCGTCCTGAAGTAAAATACCTAGGACATATTATCGATAAAAATGGAGTGAGACCAGACCCTAAAAAAGTAGAAGCCGTCAAAAAATTTCCAGTTCCTAAAAAACCAAAAAATATCAAAGAATTCATAGGATTAGCAGGATATTATAGAAAATTTGTCGTCGGATTTTCAAAAATCGCCGCACCTCTAAATAAATTATTGAAAAAAGACACACCATTTGTATGGACAGAATCCCAGCAGACTGCATTTGACACATTAAAGGAAAAATTATGTAACGCGCCTTTATTACAAAGACCAGATTTCTCGCAACCTTTTGTACTAACGACAGATGCATCAGGATTTGCCGTTGGTGGAATTTTATCACAAGGAAAAATTGGCAAAGATAAACCCATTGCTTACGCCTCTAGAAGTTTAAATGATAATGAAAGAAAGTATGACACTTATCAAAAAGAAGCCCTAGCAATTATATTTTGTGTAACACATTTCCGCCCCTATCTATACGGACACAAATTTACGCTAGTAACCGATCACAAACCATTAGTTTGGTTTCAAAATTGCAAAGATCCTTGTTCTAGAGTAACAAGATGGAAATTAAAATTAGCTGAATATGACTTTCAAGTTGTTTATAAAGCAGGAAAAATGAATGTAAATGCAGACGCGTTATCAAGAAACCCCACAGATGTTAATGACGAAATAGAAGAAGAAGATATTAAAATAAAGGAAGAAGTTACTCAAGTAAAAGAGGAAGATATTAAAATAAATGAAAAAGTTACTCAAATAAAAGAAGAAAATATTAAAATAAAAGAAGATATTAAAACGAAAGAAAAAGATACTCAAATACAAGAAGAAGATATTAAAATAAAAGAAGAAGTTACTCAAGTAAAAGAGAAAGATATTAAAATAAATGAAAAAGTTACTCAAATAAAAGAAGAAAATATTAAAATAAAAGAAGATATTAAAATGAAAGAAAAAGGTACTCAAATACAAGAAGAAGATACTAAAATAAAAGAAGAAGATACTAAGAAAAATAAAAAAGATACTAAAATAATGAAAGTTAATCAAGAAACATACTCTACGCGCTCAAAATCAAATTCAAAATCGAGTTCTAACAGAGACTCACAATCAAGTTCAAAATCGAGTACTAATAAAGAATCAAAATCTAATTTTACTGATTCATGTTTAAACTCACAGTCGAGTTTCAATCCAAGTTCAAGTTCAAATTCTAATATGAAAATAAATAAAGAAAACGATATTCTTACTGAAGAATTATTTAATCAAGTTAAAAAAAGAATTTATGTATTACTAAATCAAATGGATCTCTCAAATCTAAATGAAATAACAGAATCAAAATGCCACGCGATGGTAACAAGACGAAAATCAAGAAATCAAACTGAAGAAACTAAAAATCCAGTGAATAGGCAAGAAAATATTCAAGAAACCTTTATAGAAGATAATAGCGAAGATAATTACGAAAAGGACTCTCAAGAAGAAATCATTATTAAGAAAAAACGAGGTAGACCACGCAAGGCTACACTAAAAACAAAAAACTTTATCCCTACTCTTGCAGCAAAAAAGAGAGGAAGACCAAGAAAAGAAATTATTACTAAATCAAAAAAGTACAATGAATTAAAAACGGACGTTAATCCCGATTATATATCAGACAACTCAGACTCTGGTCCAGATTATGATGAAAATATAAAGAAGAAAAAGAAATCCTGTAAGAAAAAGAAGAAATTGAAAACTCAAGAAGAAGAAGAAGATAGCAACGCAGAGAATCCAGATTATTTTTCCAGTTCCAGTGAATCAAGCGAAAATGAAAAATTAAGCGACCCTGAAGAAAATTTTTTAGAAGATTACAATGAAAATTTAAATGCTGAAAATTTCAATGAAAATTTGTTTAATTTAGATGAAATTAATCCTGATTTTAATGAAGATTTACCAGAAACAAATGACAATAAAGAAACACATGACGGAGATTCAGCACAAAATCGCCCGACCCCAGAGCCACCGCCGGATAAACCAGCCGTCGGAACGTCAACTAAGCATCCAAATATAATAGACTGCCGCGATAAAATTACAATGAGAAAGGATAACTATGCATACTTCACTACAACAAATGGAGAACCCCGAGATAATGGATCAGAATTATTATTGAAGCGTGAACAATTACCCAAGTTTGCAAACCTTCAGAAAGGTCTTGCCAAAGAAATTCATAAAGGAAAAAATTATCACATAGCCCTTCCTATCGAAGAAGAAGAAAAAGAAAATCTTGCAGAAACACTAAATAGTATAAAGTTAACCATTTTTTCCTTGCATAATATAGCCAGCAAATTAAATTTAAAATCAATCAGTATAGCTAAAACTGGTTACGTAAATAATATACCATGGGAAGAAATCTTAACTCAACTAAAATCCGTATTTTCAGAATCAAATACAAAGATAATTATTTGCTCAGGAATCACACGATATCCCACAAAAGAACAGAAAAATGAAATTTTAGTAGAAGCTCATTCATCAGCATTAGGTGGTCACAAAGGAGTGACAAAAACATACAATAGAATACGACAACATTTTTTCTGGGAGAACATGAAAATAGACATACAAAAATATATTCAACTTTGTTTACAATGTCAACTTAAAAAATTGGTACGCGTCAAAACAAAAAATTCAATGGTTATAACTGACACCCCAGGAACCGCATTCGAAAAAATATCAATGGATATCGTAGGAAAATTACCAAAAACCGAAAAAGAAAATGAATATATTTTAACAATTCAAGATAACTTTACCAAATTTTGTGTAGCTTGTGCCCTTCCCAACCATCAAGCTAGCACAATAGCAGACGCATTTGTAAAGAAATTTATTTGCACTTTTGGCTCACCAAGAGGAGTTTTAACTGATCAAGGTAAAGATTTGTTGAGTAACTTACTACGAAGATTCGCTAAAAGATTTCGTATCAGACAATTTAAAAGTACGGTATTTCACCCACAATCAAACGGATCTTTGGAAAGATCTCATCACGTCTTAGCGGAATATTTAAAACAATTTACAGAGAAAAACGCAAAATGGGATGATTGGTTAGAATTAGCCACATTTTCTTATAATACCAGTGTTCATGAAGCAACAAAATGTACCCCGTACGAATTAGTTTTTGGAAAACTAGCTCGATTACCTTCCAGTGAACCCCCGCCGGAACATGAAAAATTACAAACGTATGATGACTATACAAAAAATCTAGTAACAAGATTACATGGAATTCGCGAGTTAGCCAGACAAAATTTAATTTCAGCTAAAGAAAAATCAAAACAATATTACGATAGAAAAATCAATCCTCAAGAATTCAAAGTAGGAGACAAAGTATTTTTATTAGAAGGAGGAAAAATCAAAAAGCTCAACAATCAATATTCAGGACCATACGAAGTATTAGAAATTCCAGGAAAAGGAAACGTCAAAATTCAAATAAAAAACTCCCCAAGAGTCGTACACATTAATCGACTTAAGCGCTCACTGATTGATTTACCAGAAACAAAGTCAAAATCTTCTAAAAAAGTGAAATAACTTCGATAAATAATTTTTTTTTCTCGATCTTATTCTGAAATTTAACTAAATTGCTTTCTTATAAAATTCGAAATTCAACGTCATATAAAATAATTACAAATATTGATTTATTTTTTTAATTAGATTTCATTGAATAGCTAAAATTATTTATAAGATTTTCTTCATGAATTATAACTATTGAATTAGACATGTTGAATAATACTAATTCATGTCTGCATTTATTTTCCAGAATCCAGCCATCGAGAAGCAATATGTCTTGGCATACAATATCGCTTTCCTAATTCAATGTTATTTATCCAACAGCAAAACCATTAAAATCTTATATCAGATATTGAAAATGTGATATGCTTTCAACTTAAGCCTCTAAAAAAGTTAAATTTTAATTTTTTATCATATCACAGAAGTTCAACATCTTCCTTTAGTTTCCACGACGTCAATTCAAGAATACATTTGTCAGTATATCAATTAAAGTTAACCCCTTATAGAAGATCTATTAGCCTAAATTAAATTATTCTCCGAAACCAAGACATTAGTTTTACCAAATTACATTTTTTTTTCTCTCTAAGCTATGATATCAAAAAATTATAACTATTCATAAAAAAGATAGAAAGGAATAGTATTGTACCTTAATTATAATCCATTTTTCTGTCGTACTTCCCATGATCACTTCTTTCACAAAACTGATTTTTCTTTAAAATCTCAAGTATACATATGGGACAGATACAGTGGATAATAGAACCCCACTTTTGAAAAACATTTTTCCTGCGAACCAATCAAAATAAAGAAGTTCTTGACCACACCCCCATAACAGCATCTATTGCAACCTCAGACGAAGACACCCCTATTCCTAATCTTAGTATATTCAACTCCTATTTACCACTACTTTATACTACCTAGAATTTGAAACTGTTTTAAAACCCCAACCTACATTCATCTCTCTTTTTCTATTTACCTCTCACTCAATGTCTTACTTATTTTCCAATCTACATTCATACATCATGTATCCTAATGAAGTACTAATTGCAAGAACTTTGAAATAAACAAGTTGATTATTAATTTATTTAGCTTAAACCTACATAAAATCATAAAATATTGTTAAAAAAAGCAAAAATTAATTATGACTATTCTATACATTCACTCATTTCTCATTTAATCACTTGTTATCTATTCAATTCTCACTTATAACTTTCTCAAGAATTTTTTTTCAGAAAATTTTTTTTTCTCCTTGCTAATTTTTCTATTTTTTATTAGATATGAGAATTCACGTATTTAAAGAAATGTTGAACTATGTAAGGTTGGAATCTTTTCTTTCCTTTCTGTACAGAAATTATTCCAACTCCTGAAAGACCAAAGATTGCGCACTCAGACTATATGGACGGCATTGATCCATACGGCTATTCAAGAGGTAACAATTACCTAGTTAATACTTATTGGTTTCCACGGAAATCAAAATTATTTAGATTCATGTTGGAAAATAAAGCATCTATAAAAAAACAGCAACAATCATAATGCAAGAAATTAACTCTACTGCTTTGCGAAGATGCTAAACATAAAAAATTCTATTTTTTACCAGAAAGCCCTATCAAATATTGTAAAACTTGCTTCCTTCTAGTTACTTCAAATTGTAAAACATTCCTCCGAGAATCAAATTCATGGCATTTCCTTGGTAAAATATCACAAGTACAACAACAATGTCACTCATGTTCGAGATACTTATTGTATCCTAAAAGAGAATTATCTACATGTAATGTTTATTTGCAAGTATCTAATCAATAGACACAAGAATGTATGCGAGACACCGAAATTAACACTAACATGTAAAATGAGCAAAAATGTTTTACAACCAAATTTTTTCCTTGAATTATACAATACATTTACACTAATTCAATATTTTCGCTCATTCCACAATTAAACATGAAACAAGCGATCAAATACGACCTAATTTAAATATTCCTACTACTCAAGCATACCGATATTTTTACGTATGATTATTATATTCCTACTACATGCACTTGCATGAATTTAGTATAAAAAAAAGAAGAAAACATCTAAAAAATATACAATTAAAAATATAGACTTCTTTTCTATTATAATAATAAGCATTATTAAGTAAAACAAACATTGACATAAAACTTTCTATTTTTTCATTATAAGATTAAAACTTTACTATCTTAAAAATATTGTATGTTTCAGTAAAAATGGAACCAGCTAATCTAAGGATAAATCCAGCTGAATCAGTCAGCCCATTGCAAACATTGAATGAAATTACTGTCGAATATAACTTTTCTAACCTAAATTATAAAGTCGTTACTTTACAACCAAAATCGCCTCTCCAAGTATTTGTTATAACTTGCGAAATATCTAAAGGTCATACAAATTATGCAAAAACTAGCGAACCTTTTGTCTCGAAACAAACAGCGAAACACGATGCTGCAAGAAAGATTTTAAGATTGTTATCCAATATATACCTTTTTAGTAATGACCAATTACCTACAGATAACGATAACGAGCGAGAACCAGAAATACAATTTGGAAAAATTAAACTTTATAAATGGACTAACGCCTGCGAAAGATGTTATCAAAGAGAGCATAGGGCAATAGATTGCCACGGCGTCAGAAGAAATCAGAATTATATAGACTAATTTCGTTCACGTAAAGTTTCTTCAACAAATATTACATAAGCATACAAGCATTACCCATTCAGAGTTAGACGAAAAGATCCCAAATCAATATTGAAAAAAAAATAATAATAATAATAAAACGAACAATTAATCTTTTCCTCTTTCTCAAAAGCGTGCGTTCCTAGAATATAAGATCCGCTACGTAGACAACCGAACCCAAAAATTCAAAATACACAAATTACAATAAACAAGTTTGATCATGGTCATTACATTCCCATGCTCAAACTTAAGGGGGGGAGGTGTCACGTCCCGCGACTTTTATAATAATAATATATAATTATAAACAATATATTATTATTACATAATATTCATATTCAATAGTTTATGACTATATAACATTTATATTCAATTGATTATAACTACATAACATTTATATTAACTAATAAAACAACAAGCTGAAATATCATATCCAATATCCAATTATTATTGTCAAAATCATATTATATACAAACCCGACATTGTTAAAATCATTCGTGAAGAACGGATTTGTAACGAACAAAGCAATGGACCAAGATGAGTTGTACGCATCAATTTTTCGCACAACAAACAGGCACACGCTAATCAAAAACACATAAATTAATCAACAAGGCAACCAGAAAAGCTAGCTGCATTTTGTTTCCCATACGCTTACAAAATGCTGGTACCTATAGCACTTACATAGCACAGTAAACGAAAATAAGCGATACACATAAAAATCTCGCCTATTCAACACAAGAAATGGGCACATAATAATCAAAGGACCATAAATTAATCAGCGAAGTAACCATGAGAACTAGCCAGATCTTCAAATCCTATACACCTCCAAATGCTGGTACCTACAGCACATATACAGTACATTAAACTAAAATGAGCGGGCTACATAAATTTGCAGAACTAACACAGCCATAAAACACACATTAATTGAAGAGCTATAAATTAATCAGCAAGCCAACCTTATGAACAGACCAGATTCTCAACCCCATACGTTTACAAAATGCTGGTACCTATACTACTCATCTCCATGATTTAAGCATCTTGACCTACTTATGCCTATGCAAGGGACACCAGCATCTTCGATACGAAAGCAATAAATATCCCAATCAAGGTGACAGTTGTAGGAGGGTGAACCTCTGACAAAGAAGACACGAAAACCTTATGCCCCTCTACATAATAGAATATCTCAGCCTTTGTCATCTAGGAAGGGATACCATATATTTTGGTAACTGCCCCATTCTCCATATTTGGGCACATTACGATTCCTCATCACTGATTGGCTATCCTATCAATTAACCCTTTGGACTAGGAAGGGATATAGTGCATCCTAGCTACTGCGACACTTTCCGTATATGGGCATACATAAAAATCTCGATGCCCATTGGATAATTAAATCCCTACCACTCATTTACATAATTAATCATCAACGATGATTGGAACCATGATGAATCCCTACTTCTAATACCACTCACCCCTACGGGAATCTTAGGAGGGATCTCATGAATAAATACAGCAGATTTGGAAGCAGGAAGTCAGTTTAGGGACTTTAACGAGTCTGCACAGTTTTTAGAAGTTCAACCAGTCTACCTAGTTTAGACTCTCCACCATTAAAGAACCACACCCAGTGCTACAATCAAAATTCGTAGAAACCCTAAAACTCCGGTCCCAAATACTCGGGCCGTCAAAATCTTCTTCAAATCTAACTTCTGTGCGGGAGCGTCGCATCGGAATACAATAAACCACCTGTAACAAAGAAACGAGGGAGGCCCAGATCCACTGACCTGGTCAGCGCAGCCTCCATTGTTGTATACTCACCCCCTACGGGTCCCACAAAGAGTTCCGGCCAGAGGGTACAACACATCAACCAGACATAAGTAAGTAGTAAATTATCTCGCTTTCTCGTTTTCCTTTCTCTTACTCTATCGTTTACTTAATTAGTCATCCCTGTTTAAGGTGGACTAAAACTAAACGACAAGAGGCAAGCCAAAACAAGAGTACTCCAGCTGCATTAATCTCAAATCAACCTTTTTGTACTTCATCTCAGTAAAATTGCTATTGTCCTAATAAACTTTAATTAATTTATATTCAAATCTTATTAATTTATTTCTGTAGACCGTAGTTATCCTCATCCCAGTTTTTTAATTTACATTAAAATCTAAAACGAGGAATCATCTTTATTTAATAAAATATAAGGTAAGTTATGTTGATTAAGACGTAACACGTGTAAATACCTTATCTTGGTGTATGTGACGCAATATGTTTTCAAGTATGAAAAAACTGCCTTCTAATTGTTTCAATAGAGATTATCGTTTTACACAATCGTCTTTTTCATTTAACTTCTCTGTTTATCACAATCTCCATTTTCATACAATTTTAGAATCAAAATCTGTTTTACGGCCTCAAGAAACTCGACATTTGTTGAATAAGTATATAAAATTTAAAAAAGTAAAAATTAGCAGAACGCTGCCGGCTTTTCAAAAAGCTCCAATTTCATATTTTATCTTTAAAAATATCTGACAAACAGGATCAGCCCAAAATGAAAGTTGTTCTACAAGGGAAGTTTTACAAACATTCATCTTTTAATTTTTCTTCATTTCTTCCATTTCCAGTTTTATCGATATTGATTGTGGATTTATGAACAATGAGTCAACTTGGCTCTCCACCCACTCACTCTTTTTATTAGCACAGAAACCGCCAACAAAGTGATTTCTTCATCCTTGTTTGCAGTTTAAAACATGAGGTAGACGAAGATAACAAAATTTATTTTAATTCTTGTTTTTATACGCATTGTTAGCTTTGATTATTTCAAAAGCGCTAGGTACATTAAGCCTAGCAAATAGAGAAAGTGACGAAGTGCCAAATCCGCAATCTTTCTCCTTCCACTCTATTCGTTTCGAAGATTAAATAAAATGCGCCAATCAGATTTCGGCAAAGTTAGTTTAAATAGTCGTCGAAATTCTTCAGTAATCAGTTCACTCTCCTCTTTCTCGGTCAGTGTGACATTTAGCAAGAATGAAGAAAATTCCTCCTTTTCTACTCCTCGCGTTGGTGGGGTTCCTGCCTAACAATTGTAAGTTTAATACAATAATCAATGTATATAAAAAATAATCCATATGTATATATGTGTGTGTTTTCGAGTATGTTTGCTTGACAGCGTCCAATTTAAGTTTTTCATTGATGAAGTTTCCTATCATTCCTACAAGATTTAATTCCGTACTTCTGAACTGATACAGAAAGTCTTGGCATAATGACCATGCTACTGATTAAAATATTTTGCATTTAAATTCGATTTGTTTTAAGAGCTTCACGATCATACTTTATTTAAGAATGAAACATTCAGAATTTTAACGAAGGTTCAAACATTCACAAACTCAACCAACCAGAAATCGAAGTCTCCGAAATGATGAAATCGCAAATCAAGTGTCGAATGAGACATAGTAGAGTAGGGTGGTCTAAATTTATACCTGTAAAAATTCGACTTTCGATTTTTGGTCATAAAACGCCCCCATTTTGTTCGTTTCCCCGAAAAAGAAGTTCCGTAATTTTTTTTTTCAACGTTAACCCGTGCCCACGGGCTTTTCAAATTAACATGGGGTTTTGAATGAGTAAAGCTCGATTTTCAAAAAAATGGGAAAAAGAAGTACTTGTTATACATTTTTTGTCAATTAAAGTATTGTCACCTCTTGAGGAGTATGTAGGGAATGATTTCCACCCAATAGCTTTTAATTTCGACACACATGAACCCCTTTAATAGTGCCCGGAAAATGCCCCAAAAAATGCAATATAGCAGTTTTCTATCAAATGCATGCTAAAGACGGTATTTTTGAAAATATTTTCAACATGAATTATTTTAATCGATAAGTGACGAATTTTAAAGTATAATTTAAATAATTTTAAATTGTTTAAACAATTAGTATTTGTTTGAACAATTTTTTTCTCCTGTAAATCGTGAAATCGCCAACGGCGATACCACGCTGGAAACACCAGTTCTCGTAAGATCACTGAAGTAAAGCAGCGTTGGGCGCGGTTGGTACTTGGATGGGTGACCGTTCAGGAATACTGCGTGCTGTTGGCCCATCGTGGGTGTGGTGGACCCACACTTGTAGTAAATATCCACCTAGAAATACTACCCGATTCGGGTAGTGAGGCAATGAACTTTCGAGTGCGAACTGCTAATCAATTTTGTTGTTGTTGTAAATCGTTGAAACTTATTATCTTTCGGAATAAATCGTACAAAGTTGATGAATGTCAAGAGTAGTAGTTCTTGTTTAACTTAATTGATAATTATTTAAATAATTTTTATTTGTTTGAACAATTTTTTCTCCCTGAAATCGAAAAAAGTTATTATTTTCTGAAAATAATGACACAATTAAAGAATGTTGAAAGAAATATATTTTTGGAGGATGTTTGGTAATTGTTTCAGATAGAAATATTATAAATTTATCGAGTTCGCGGGTTGCTCTCTTGCCTGGCTCGTCTCTCCTCTCTCCCCACTTTATCATGACGGTGATGAGTGAGTGTGCACGAAGCTAGCAGGCATGTCGACAGCTTTACCTGTACCGATCGCGACGAATATGTAAAAACAGTGTAGTTTTCTGACTGAAACCGGTTACTATTGAAAACTCAAGTGAATGTCCTCATCTCATGGAATATGCAAAGTGCTCTATTTTAGTGAAAATACGCGATATTACTGGATTAATGTTTACCTAAAATTGTGGTGTTTCTAGTACATCATTCAATACCTTATATTTCTCCTGCATCAATTAACCTTTACAACTTTTTGTGCATAACTATAACAGTAATTATTTAAACAATTTCGATTTTCTTGAACAATTTTTCCCCCTGCAAAGCGTGAAAAATTATTACTTTCTGGAATTAGTGACACAATTAAAGGAATTTAAGAGTAATACTTTTTTCTACAGAATATTTAGAAATTTTTAAATTAAATTTTTTTTTTTAAACAATTTTTGTTCGTTTAAAAATTTTTCTCTCTGCAAATCGAGAAAATTTATTCTTTTCAGCAATTATTAACACAATTAACGAATTTTAAGAATAATATTTTTTTGCTTAAGATATTTTGAAATTATTTGAACAATTAATAATCATTAATATGAACCATTTTTGCAGTCTGTTACGAGTAGTTTTTTTCTCAGATCATATTCGTTAAAATGAATAATTTTTCAAATGAATTTCGGGTAATAAGCATCAACATACAATCGTATATATTACGTTTTCAGGGAGTTCGTTAATGTCCCTTCACGTACCTGTTTCATCCTCGCCCCGGATTCACCCATTGGCTATTTGAGCCAGGTGGATTGAAGATAAAGATATTCAGTGATTATTACCTGTTCTGAGTTATGTGTCAGCGATCAGCACATCTCATTCGAGTCAGTTCACTTAACTGAGTTAGTCAAATTCTCATTGTCAAGCGTCGATCTAGACTTTTCTCCACCTTTCCTATGAACTGGTGCAGGTGAAGGATTAATAGTTGTTTAAATAATTTCAAAATATCTCAAGCAAAGAGATATTATTCTTAAAATTCATTAATTGTGTCATTAATTGCTGAAAAGAATAAATTTTCTCGATTTGCAGAGGAACATTTTTTCAAACAAACAAAAATTATTTAAACAAATCAAAATTGTGTCATTATTTTCAGAAAATAATAACTTTTTACGATTTGAGGAGAGGAAATTGTTTAAACAAATATAATTGTTTGAATAATTACCAAGTAAGTTAAACAAGAACTACTGATTGTTTAAACAATTCAAAATTATTCAAAATATACTTTAAAACTCGTCAATTATCGATAAAAAAATTCATGTTGAAATTTTTTTTTTTAAATACCGTCTTTAGCATGAATTTTATAGAAAACTGCTATTTCGCATTTCTTGGGGCATTTTCCGGGATTTTCCCATTTGAAACCACATGTTTATTTCAAAAGCCCGGAAGCACGGGTTAATGTTGGAAAATAAAAAATAAAAAATACGGAATTTCTTCTTCCAGAGAACGAACAAAATAGTAGAGATATGTATCAATGATTTTTTGAGGATATATAACGTTAAACATTTTCACATTCTCGTTCTATAATAAGAAGGTATTAGATTTTTGTAAAATTTGAACTCCCCCCTCCCCCCTTCCCATTTTTCTTGAACGTCCACGTTTTGAGACCCCATGAACCCAAAAAATGGTTTTCACAAAATGTTTGTATGTATGTCTGTTAGCACGATAACTTTCGACAGAATTAACGTATCGGATTGGGGTTTGGTATACTATTTGAGTGTCCTAAAATTAAGGTCAAGTTCGTTAGCCAGCCATTTCGGAGGAAAGTCCAAAAATTGAGGACATTTTTGAAATTTTTGAAAACACTTTTTCTTCATATTTAAAAATTCTATCAACGGATAGTTGTAGTACTAAAGAGACAAAAAATTTATCCCAATCACTTTTGACAAAAGAAAAATTACTGCAGTTACCGCATTTAAAGAATTGCAAAAAAACTAACAATAGTGAAATTTTCAAGCCAAACAAGGCACGATATGAAAAAGTTAAGATGCCCTACAATGTTGTTATAAAAATTTCTTAATTTTCTTAAAAAAGCGAAAATTAAAATTAAAATCGCACAAAAAAATAATTTCAAAAAAAATTCCATTTTGCAGTCAAACTATACAAGATACGAAAAATATCAGAAGATAAAAATTGTGGAATCAAAAAAGATCAGCAAATCATTCTAATAAACTTTTGTTATAAGAATACATTCAAAGTAAAAAAATCAACTTTTTGGGAAAACGATACACGCTACAATAACATTTTATCTAACAAAATTTGTCGCCTTAATTACTTTCCAAATTTTCTTAGAACCACTTCACAATTGAACTATTTTGTAAAAAATATATTTTTTTTTGTTGAAAAATAAATATTTTACTGAAAACTTACCAATTTCCTGTTTAGTTGAAAAATCATCTTCTTCAGTTGAAAGTTCGTCTATTTGATTGAAAATTTCTGCATTTTGTTGAAAATTAATCTTATTCTGGTAGAATATTAGTCCCTTGGCATGAAAATTAACATTTTTGATTGAATGTTCATTTCTTTATTTGAACATTATTTCTTCCACTAAAAACTATCCCTTACTGAAAATTTAACTATTTCATTTTTCTTGGGGAATGTATTTTTTTATGTTATGTTGTGTATCTGAAGGTCTTATTTGCTTATAGATTGTTTTCTAACTTCAAATTTATCTCTTCTGTTTTTGGTTAAATGTTCATGTTTTTATTTGAAGTTTTAGATCAAACATTTCTTTTGAAATTCAGATATTTGTTCAAAAATGTATGTGATTTGTTAGAAATCACCTGTTGATTCAAATTTGATTCCTTTAATTGAAAATTAGCTTTCTTTAAGTTGAAAATTTGGTTGCTCAGCTAAAATTCTATTTTAGGTGAAAATTCGAATATTTTGTTTAAATAATTATGATTTTAATGTTTCTGTCTACTGGTCGTTCCAATATTGTTATTGAATGTTAATATTTTTCACAATTAAAAATAGATATTTGATATAAATATTGGAACTACCAGTAGACAGAAACGTTACCATAATAATTATTACGTATTGACATGGTCAAGAACCTTAGCATTAAATTTGGAATATTTTGTATAAAATTCGTCCTTGTTGGTAAGAACGAAGTATCATTAGTTAAAACTTTATCTTTTTGGATAAATATTCTAGTTTTTGGTTAGAAATTCAACTATTCAACTATTCAATTTTGCATTAAAAATTAAATGCTTCGGTTAAAGGAGTAACCATTTTGTGGAAAATTCATTTTCATTGTTGAAAATTCATTTTTGTACCTGAAAATAAACCTTTTCCATTTTTAGATAAAAGTTGATCTCACGTTGAAAATGTATGTGTTTTTTTTTCAATGTAAGTCTTTTTTATAGAAAATTAAATCAGGTTGGAACTGTAACTATTTCATTGAATCTACTTTATTTTGGTGAATTTTTTTTTTTCAAAAAGAAAATTACTTTATTTTTTGTTAAAAATTCATGTCCCGCCTACATTACACTCAGTTTTAGTGGAAAATTTGGTCGTAGAGAAGTAGTCTAATTAGTTGAAACTTTGTCTTCTTGAATAAAAATTCATCGTGTTTACGGACGGACGAACATGTTAGTCTGTCTGTTCGTATGTCTGCAGACATACAGACAGACGCCATTTCCTAACCTTGATTTTCGGCTTCAGTGTGTCTCAAAACTTGAAGATCCGTTCAAAAACTCAGGTGTGAAATTGCGGACGATTCTCATAATTCTAAAACTAAATCTTTAAGTTAACTAGTATACACAAACTTGATAAGTGTCAAATTTTTCCCCACAGCCTTAGGTGGTGAGATGACGTACAAGAGGAAGAGCGGTGAAATTGAAGTGCTCACCGAGCATGAAGTGCTATATGAAGAAATTAGGGAACTTGGATCTCTGCCCCTCTGGGTGAAGAATATACCATCAAAAGTCTTTAAAAAGTATCAAGCTTTAGTGCGTATCCCGAACGGAATGTTACATATTTCCTATAAAATAGTTTCGACGGCACCACCTGGCACTCCTGCTAAGAATCTCAGACCAAAATCAATTTTGGCACTGATAGATGGTATAACAATGCGCTCCAAAGAACCCTGCGTTTGGCAACCATACGATCCACGTCACCCACCGGTTTACCCAGATGAAGGAAGGACCGTCGGTATGTTATTAACAATACCATACACTAGGGACGTGTTACACACTATACTCGAAGAAGTAGAGGCACAAGACAAACTAGAAGAATACGTCCACGATTACAATATGGTAAAAGCTCTGGGCAGGATCTCGGTCGAGGACGACGCACGTCACCGTCAGTTGCTAAAAGCTATGGGCGTGACCTTTGTCGAACGCCACGCACGTAACCGTAATTTGCTGGAAGGTACGAGCTCGACCTCGGTCCAACGCCCCGCACGTAACCCCTTTTGTTGGATATTATAAAGTTATATCGCGAGTGACCTGCATTGTGAAAATCTCTATATTCTTTGGATATTCTGAAATTATTGCCTAATTTCTTATATTACTATATTCTGTCATATTCTGTTATGATATACTACCATATTCAGTGAACTATGTGTTAATACTTTAATAAATAAATTGAGCATGCTAAAATAATCACCTTTTTTTCCTAAGATAATGTGAAAACTGTAGTTGAGACTTTCCCTCATTTCAACCTCGAATTCACAGTGTAATCGTTAAATTGGGAAAACCCGGGAAATGACTCGTTACAGTATTTGTTTACAATTCGTCAGAGAAAAAAATCTATACTATAATTATTTAAGCAATTTATTTTATTGTTGTAATTGATTCAAGATTGCGTAGCGTCTAGAAAATACGTTAATTTCGGGACTTTCCTGGGAAAACAAATGTTTAAACAAATTGAAACTGTTTACAAACTTGCAAATTGTTGAACCAATTTTGCTGAAATTCGGAGAAAATATTCCAATTTTGATTGAATACGTATCTTCATTAGTCAAAAATTCAAAAAAATTTTGAAACTCAATTTTTTTCCTCTGAGGATTCATCCTCTTTCATGGAAACGCATTTCCTTTCCTTAAAATTAGTTTTTTCTGCCTTAAAAATTAATCGTTGAAAATTTAAAGTTCATCACTCAATTTTCGGTTAAGAACGGATTTTCATTATCAATAACATGATTGGAAGATTAACTTTTTGGTAGGAAATTATCATTATTCGTTCAAAATTAGTTATTTCAAGTGAAATAGAACTTTTTAATTTTTGTGTAGGAATGTAACTATTTTGTTTACACTTTTTCATTTCTCGCTGGAAAGTCAATTATAAATCTAATAATAATAATAAATCTAATAATAATTATAATTTTAATATGATGCTTTGCTCCCGAAAGTTTTCGCGCATATTTCCAAACATGCCCATAATTCTCTTGAGGACGGATGCATCCAATGAGGGCTGGGAAGCTCAAATAGAGGACTGATTGATGGAAGGCCTTTCAAGTTTAGAACAGATGAAAAATTGGTTCCAGACTTGAATTAGAATATTTTTCCGGAAATTCTCAGATCCAATGTATAATAATTACATATGATTGTTCTGGAAAATCCATTGTCGTAACTCAAAATTATCATTTTTTCTCAAAAATTCCTTGTTCAAAATTCGAATCCTAATTCTTTCAAAATATTGCCTATTTCAAGTCAATATTGTCACAGTTCGTGTGAAAAACTCCTTAAACCTGATGGGAAGTAGAATTTTTTTTCGAAAATTGAACTATCAAAATCAGGTACCTAATCATTTTTGAAAATTCCCTGTTCAGACATAATATTATACATAATTGTACTTCTTTTTCAAATAAAGGTATAATTCCGCATTATGTAAATTTTTTTAATTCCCAGAACAAACTCAGAAATATCATTTTTTTAAATTCTCTGAGTGAAATTCGAAAAAATCATGCATTTTTTTACTTAAAAATAGTATAACAAGGCCATGAACTGATTTTAAATTAGTTGGAATTTTCACACATCATAATTGTTCGTACGCTTGCAATGAAGGTGAAGAAATAACAATGAATCTGCGAAAATGGTCACATGCATCATCATTATCAGTATAATGTATCACATTATTTACTGGGGAACTGTAATAACACTTTTTGTCCGCTCTCCTTTCGTATAATGTACGGAAATGGACATTAGAATGACTTAGTTCTGGCTAAATAAAACTTTCACTCAACTCAAGAAATGCATTGTCGGAAATATTGTATTATCACAAACTGATCTATAAGACTCGTTTCAAATGAAATCTGTATTTGCCAATCTTCACGCATCTTGCACGTGATAGATAACAAAAAACTTTACAGTGTACCTGCTATATGAATTTCTAGTTGTCAACAAAAAAATGCTGATATCATCATGCTTGAATTGTATTCTATGAGAATTATGACCAATTATATCAATTAAATTTATCAATTACATTTAATGAAAAGGTTTTATTACATCCTAAAAGGCTGGTATATACACAACCATTTTTCAAATCATGGGATATTTTTCTGCAAATTGAAACATTGAAAATATCTAAAGCTTTTCCATTCATTTACGAAAAAGTCGAAATTTTCGTTCAATTTTGATTAATAATGGATTATTTTATGCCCTGAATGATTCTTTTCTTTCTGCATCGTTTTACGGACATTTTTTCTTGGGGAAATAGTGAAGTTATTCTTAAATATTTATTTTGCAAATTGAAATTGAACTGATTTCAATTGAATTGAATTGAAATCGTTCGAAATTGAACAAATATTTTCGGCGAAACCAGACTCGAGGCGGGAATAAAGCAAGGTAAAATAGATAGAGTGTGTGAATGATTCAATGTCATGATTTTCATGAAAAATAACTTGAGGGAAAACCTTGCTGGAGCTGACGTTCTCTATTTACAAGTTCCACAATCAGCTTCTAAGTATTTCAATAAAGCTGTAAATCTTACAAAATCGTCTTCTTTTATCAAACTTATCTATGTATCGCTATTCATGTTTTTGTACGAATTGTAAACTAATATATGTTATATAGTTCCAATATAAATTGAGAAATTTCTTTAAAAAATACGCTGATTTAAACCAGCTTCTGAATACTTTTTGATAATTCCACTTTCCAGGTTTAAATTTTTACTCTCTCGGGAAATTTAATGTTTTCACTCACAATTGTAATTTTTTCGAAAATTCCCTATTCCAAGTCAGAAGCATAATTATTTTTAAAAAATCCTAATTTCATATCCGAATTGTAATTTTCTTTCAAAAATTCCCTGTAGCAAATCCAAATTATAATTCTTCGGAAATTTTTCCTCTTGCAATTCAGAATTATAGCTAATTGACTTATTTTGGAACGTTTCACGTTACAACTCACAATTATAATTTTTTTAATTCCCTATTTCAACAATTATAATTCTTTTCGAAAGAAGTTCTTTGAAATTCCTTGAAATTTCTAATCCTGCATTACATTATTCACTCGAGCAGTGTAACCAAAGTTTTTCTTAGTTCTCTTTTAGATTATGTACTGCAATAAACCCTCGAAGAACTTGGCCTTGGCTGAATGAAAGTCTCATTCGACAGAAGAAAAAAACTGACAAAATATTGTACTATTACAAGCAGCTCCATAAGACTCGTTGCAAATAAAATCTCTATTTCTTCCCCTTCACGCATCTCGAACGTGAAAGAAGACAAACATTCTTAGAATATACCTATTATAAATATTGCTAAATGACAAACATACAAATTGACCATACCGTAACGTTCGAATTCTATTTGATGAGAATCGTGATATTTACCAATCATATTTGATGAATGGATTGTAAATTTATCCTCAAAATCTGGACCAGCGACGATATTTTTTTATACAACGGGGCAGAGTTTTTCTTCTCTAAGACAAGAAAACTAATCTTAGAAATTGAAATGACTTTTTAAATATTCTCGAATTTATTTTCGAAATCTTTTTCCGAAAACCGAAACATTGAACATATCTAAAGCTTTTCCTTTCGTGTAGGTAAAAGACAAGTTTTTCATTTAATCTTGATTAACAATGGATTATTTTATTCCCTGAACGATTCATGCTTACCTGATTATTTACTTTCCTGAATACTATCAAATAAAAACGAAACCCATATAAATCTTAAGAATAAATTACGCAGCAAAGTAGCCGCTGGTGAATAAAATTCGTTGAAAGTTGAACAAACATTTTCGTCGAACGTAGACACGAGGCATAAGTAAAACGAGGTAAAATACTCGTAGATTATGCGTGTAAATACTTCCCATTTCATCATTTTAGGAAGATCACGTGTAAATAAGTTATCTTGGTGGATATGACACACTCTATTTTCAAGTGTGACAAAACTGCCTTCTAATTGTTTCAATAGAGACATTAATTTCACACCATCGTCTTTTTTCAATAAACTTTTCTGTTCATCACAATTCTCATTTCCATAAATTTCAAAATAAGAAAAGTAAAAAAATAGCAAAACGGCGCCGGCTTTTCGGGAAATTCCCAATTTAATATTTTATTTACAAAAATGTCTGACAAACAGAAAAAGCCCAACATTGAAGTTGTTCTATGAGGGAAGTCTTACAAACATTCATTTTTAATTTTCCTCCATTTCGTTAATTTCCAGCTTTATCGATTTTGATTGTATATTTCTAGACAATAAGTCAACCTGGCTCTGCTCACACTCACTGCTTCTATTAGCATAGAAACCGTCAGCTTTTTTAGGTCAAAGTGATTTCTTCATCCTTCTTTGCAGTTTAAGACATAAAGTAGACGAAAATAAGGAAATTGATTTTAGTTCTTGTTTTTACACGTGTTGTTATCTTACATTATTCCAAAAGCGCCAGGTACATTAAACCTAGCAAATAGAGAAAATGTGGAGGTGTCACATCCGCAATCTTTCTCCTTCCACTCTATTCGTTTCGAAGATTGAATAAAATGCGTTAATCAGATTTTGTAAAAGTTAGTTTAAATAGTCGTCGAAATTCTTAAGTAACCAGTTCACTTTTTTCTTCCTTGGTCATTGTGGCAGTTAGAAAAACATGAAGAAAATTCCTTCTCTTCTATTCCTCGCGTTGGTGGGGTTCCCGCCTAACGATTGAAAGTGTAATATAATAATTAATGTATATAACAAATAATTCATGTGTATATGTGTGTGTGTTTTTTACTATGTTTGCTTAAGAGCGTCCCATTTAAGTTTTTCATTGATGAAGTTTCCTCACATTCCTAAAAGATTTATTTCCGTACTTCTGAACTGATACGGAAAGTCTTGGGATAATGACCGTGCTACTGATTGAAATATTTTTCATTTAAATTCGATTTGTTTTAACAGCTCCACGATTATACTTTATTTCAAAATGAAACATTTATAATCGTAACAAAGGTTCAAATATTCACAAACGCAACCAGTCAGAAATCAAAGCCTCAAAAATGATCAAATCGCAACTCAAGTGTCGAATGAGACATGATAGAGATATTAATGATTTTTCGAGAATATATAATGTTAGACATTTTTACATTCTCATTCTATAATGAGAAGATATTAGATTTTTGTAAAATTTGACCCCCCCCCCCCCCCTTACCTTTTCTGTCACACGTCCACGTTCTAAGAACCCATGAACCCGAAAAACTGGTTTCCATAAAATGTCTGTATGTCTGTCTATCAGCACGATAACTTTCAACAGAATTAACGTACTGGATAGGGGTTTGGTATACTATTTGAGTGTCCTAAAATAGAGGTCAAGTTCGTTAGTCAGCCATTTTGGATGGAAGTTCAAAAATTGAGCACATTTTGAACATTTTTGAGAACACTTTTTTTTAATATTTTAAAATTCTATGTACGGATATTTGTAGTACTAAAGAGACAAGAAATTTTTCCCAATGACTTTTTGACAAAACGAAAATTACTGGAGTTACAGCATTTACAAAATTGCAAAAAAACAAATGATAGTGACATTTTTATGCAAAACAAGGCACTATATAAGAAAAATTCAAGATGCCCTACAATGTTGTTATGAATCTTTCTTAATTTTCTTAAAAAATCGAAAATTCAAATAAACATCGCACAAAAAAATAATAAAAAATTCCATTTTGCAGTCAAACTATACAAGATAAGAAAAAAGATGAGAAGATAAAAATTGTGGAATCAAAAAAGATCAGCAAATCATCCTAATAAAATTTTGTTATAAAAATACATTTAAAGTAGAAAAGTTAACTTTTTGGGAAAACGATACACGGTACAATAACATTTCATCTAAGAAAATTTTTCGCCTCAATTACTTTACAAATTTTCTTAGAACCACGTAACAATTGAACTATTTTGTTCAAAGTATATTTTTTTGGTTGCAAAATAAATATTTCACTGAAAACTTACCAATTTTCTGTTTAGTTGAAAAATCATCTTCTTCAGTTAAAAATTCGACTATTTGATTGAAAATTCCTGCATTTTGTTGAAAATTAATCTTTTTCTGGTAGAATATTAGTCCATTCGCTTGAAAATTAATATTTTTGATTGAATGTTAATGTCTTTAATTGAAAGTTATTTGATAATTATGATGTTCATGTTTCTGTCTACTGTTCGTTCCAATTTTTTCAATAAATGTTGATTTTTTTCACAATTAAAATAAACATTTAATAGAAATATTAGAATGACCAGTACACAGAACCATTACCATTATAATTATAATGTATTAACCTAGTCAAGAACCTTAGCATCAAATTTGAAATATTTTGTTTAAAATTCGTCCTTTTTGGCAAGGACGTAGTGTCGTTAGTTACAACTTTATCTTTTTGGATGAATATTCTATTATTTGGTTAGGAATCTAACTATTCAACAATTCAATTTTTCATTGAAAACTCATTTATTCTGTTAAAAATGTAGCCGTTTTATTGAAAATTCGTTTTTTTTTGTTGAAAATTAATATTTGTAACTGAAAACAAACCTATCCTATTTTTAGATGAAAATTTATCTTTTTTCTTTCAAAAAATTTGATTATTTATATTTTATTAAAAATGCATGCACTTAGTTAGAAGTCCATTTCTCTCGTAGAAAGTTCAACTATTTTGTTAAATTTTTTTGAAGATTTATTTTCTTAATTGAAAATTGATCTATTCTAGCTTTAGTTGAAAATTTAACCATTTTGTTGAAAATTTGTCTTTCTTTTGTCGAAAGTAAATTTTTGTAATTAAGAATTGGCATATTATATTTTTGATTGAAAATTCAATTCCAGTTGAAAATTCATGTATTTTATTTGGAATTCCTATTTTTTTAGTAGAGAAGTAGTCTAATTAGTTGAAACTTCATGGAATTGACTAAAAATTCATTCTTTGCCTAAAAATTTAACGATTTTCATGCAGTTTTTGCCCATTTTTCTTTTTTGGTAGAGTTTACTCTCCTTGATTTAAATATAGTTAGACCAAAAATGTTTCTTAAGAAATTAATCTTTCTTCTTTGGAGTATCAAAAAGTATGCGTGCATTTTAATCACAATGTGTTTTCTAAGGCCGATATAGCTTAAGGTAAATAAACTTCATTTTTGAATGAAAATGAGAACAAATTCAACAATCGCTTAAAACGTAAAGATTTGGTCAATTTTATAATATTTACAAGCAAATTTTTTTTCTAAGTCATGCACAACGATGACAAGTCCTATCAGAAATGGTTCAATCGAATTTTGTAAGAGTTTTTAAAATCTTGTTTTCCTTTCTGAAAGTTTCTTCCATATCTCACGTGGTTTTGTTCCAAATTTAAATTTTCGATTTTTTCCATAGTATCTTCAATTAATAAAACGAAAACGACAATTTCTATCAAAAAATGGTTAGAAAAAATTAGGAAGGACAGTATAAAAGCTGCAATTTCTCTATGAAATTTTTTTCCCGTATCTCACTTTGTTTGGCTGCAAATTTGCCTTTTCTATTCCTTCTATCGTATTTTCGACAAATAGAACCTAAATGACAAGTCCTACCGAAGAATGGTGATTAGAGGCCTTTCCAAAAGCTATAATTTCTCTTGAAGACTTTTTCCCATATTCCGCGTCGTTTAACTTAAAATATTTTGCATAATAGCACCCATTGTCAGCGTGCAGCCGCGCGTTGATTTCCGTTTTGATATTATTCCTGCTAGTTATAATAGCCTCGAAATATTTGAACTCGTTAACCCCTTCGAATTTCATATTTCCGGCCATTAGATCCCCGCCTACATTACTTTGTTCGGATCTGACGATGCTCATATATTTTGTCTTCGATTCGCTAACTTCCAAGCCAATATCTTTCGCTTTTGTCATCAGGATTTCTGCATTTTTCGCTACGGTCTCTTTATCATCCCCTAGTCAGTCGAGATCATCCGCATACCCAAGAATTTGTATTATCCCATTCACCGGCCGGATCCACTTGTACTTGTCTGACCACGTACTCTGACATTGGACAGGATCTTATAAAACGAAGGCACAAGTGAAATTCCCTGATAATTATTAGAGTTCGTTTTATCGCCTTTTTTAAAGATAGGAATAATAAAAGAGGTATTCCATTTCTCCGGCATGTGTTCTGTTTTCCAAACTGCGCGTATTAATTTACAAATTTGCCTTGTGAGGCAAGGGCCTCCATTTTTTATCAGTTCTGACGGTAGGTCGTCGATGCCCGCGGCTTTGTTATTTTTTAACTTCTTTGTGGCCATTTCTATTTCTATATCAGTAGGATCATCAATTAACAGATCGGCAGTGTGGATTTCACCAAGATTACCTTCAACGGGGGCTTCGCGTACATTTAATAACTTATCTATTCTGTTGCTGTTTTGAACCTATCTATATTGAAACGAACTGTTGGCTCTGTCCGGCTTGTTTTCTTACTTAACGCTAGGCTAGATCTTAGTTTTACTATCACGAGAAAATGGTCTGAATTTAAATCCGCTCCCCTATACGATCTTATATCGAGAACGTTTATATGACGTCTTCTTTCAATTAGAACTTGATCAATCTGATTGTGAGTGATACCATCGGGTGATGTCTAGGTGGCCTTATGTATATTTTATGCTTGAAATATGTGCTTTTGACAACGAGGTTCTTTGAAGCTGCAAAGTTTATTACTCTAGTTCCATTATCATTACTGACGTCATGAAAACTTTCTAATCCTATTGTAGGCCTATACATCGGTTCTTTTCCAATTTTCGCGTTGATATTTCCCAATACTATTTTTGCGTCAAACGTTGAGAACTTGTCAAGAACCTGCTCGAATATTTCGTGAAAAAGATCTTTAGTGTCTTCGTCTTTGTCCTCGGTGCGGCGCGGCAGTGCACATTGATTAACACCTGTTTGCTGAAATTACCCTTTAGTTTACCCTTTAGCTTGCGAAATTCGTTTATTAATAAGAAAACCGGTCCCCAGTCTTGACTCCTTAGCTCCCCCATAGTGAAAAGTATAGTTATCTTTGAAAATTGCCGCGAAATCGCCCGGCCAGCAGGTTTCTTGAAATGCTATTAAGTCAGCTTTGTATTCATTTGCTATCCCAATGAGTTCCCTAAATTCGCCAGTATTTAGACTACGCGCGTTTAGAGTTCCCACCCTTAGATCTTTAACTGTAGTTTTTTGGTTTTGCAAGTTAGCCATGGTAGTTTCAAGATAATCCGCACGTGAGGATCCTATTCCGATCGTGGGTGAGTCCACTGTCCTAGGAGTGATAACCCCCATACTTCCCTAGGTCTAAGTATGGGAGCTTTCCTACTCTGACAAGGACCACCTCAAATTGTCGTCAGACACATTATAGTTTCATCCTCGTATCCTAACGTCCCCCTGCAAGGCAGCCCGCCTACTGGCATCAATACCCCTTTGGACCTATACAGGCAAATCATTCCACACATCCCTTGCGGCCAGTGTCATCGCTGCGGGGTCCGATGGGGCAGCAGGATTTTTCCCTTACAAGATTTTTAGTTTTGGTTCGGGTAGTGTTTTGTTTCTAGGTGAATATTTTCTACCAGTGTTCAGCTCACCACACCCACGACTGGTTCCTATCGTCTGTCCGTGACTGCTTATTCTCGTATTCGCAGTAGGCTGGGGCGAAAAACCAACATTGTGCGCCCAGGAAACGCCTGGGTGCGGAAAGGTGGCCCAGTCTAATCCGAAACTCAGCGCACTTTCAAATTTTGAAATCGGATAATATCTTCGGTCTGTTCTTTGAGGGTGAAATCTGGAAATTTCACTAAAAAACACTAAAATTTAAGGTTTTGCAAAAATGGGCTTTAAATCAATACCGATGCCTTCCAAGGGTGATGTTACGATGAAAAGTCATCAGAGGGTACTTAGAGGTGCACACCGAGTCGCCAAAGTCACCCCATGCCAATCCTCCTGGAGGGGGAAATGGCTCAAAATTGCGTATTTTCGAGTAAAACGCTTAAATACTTGTGCAGCTCCTAGCTCACTGAGTTCTCCTACTTCGAGTGACCCAGAGCCCACCACGTGGAGTTGGCGGCACATCGGGCTCCACCCATGCCCTACCCAACCAACCAACCATATGTAGAACGTGCTTATTTAAGTCTCAGAGTCATTAATTACACCCGCAAAGTCTTTCTTAGTGTCAAATAAGTTGACAGTCTTTCGAGAAAGAAGTGTGGCGCGTATCGGTCGGTCCCGAGCGTCGGAACCGATGCCTTGTCTGGACACATCTGTTACCAGTCTAGCAGTTCTTTCCACCGCTACTGTGTGACAAGGGAAAGATGTAAAGTCCCAGTCTGGTACCAAGCCATCGGCCATAGATAGCTCAGCGGTAAGTTCATCCTCTGTTATAGGAATTAAAACTGGAGGTACGGTAAGTAAAACCTCTGTCTGTTCCCAATCAATCATTTCTGTGTAATCATTAGCTCCAAAATTAATTTTTGGCACAATATCGTATCTAACAGTTGTCTGTTGCTTATGTTTTGCTTCCAGGATTTTGGTGAGTGGGTCTTGGCGAACGGTAAGCCTAGGGTCGTTTACCATTCCAAGAAGTATATTTTCTGGCATGGCAATGAAGCCCTTTTTCTGATGTGGAACCACTAAGGTAAGTATACTATGAGTAAGTATTCAACTAATACTTGCAGTTTCTTTGTGGGTCTTTTTGTTGATATGTATAATCTCAGAATTCTATTTGCAGTTGTTAGCCAGCCAGCCATGTTGATGGGGTCTATCTTCCGGGAGGCCAGCTCAGGAGAGCACGCTCCGGACCGTATGGCATCTGATATCTCATAAAGATACCTTTGATCTGAGCTGAGATCAGTGGGCTCAATCTCAGGTAAGTCACACTCAACTTGTTTAAACTTTACAACATCGAGGGTCTCACAAGTTGGAAGTTGTCCCCCTACTGGCCCTGAGTATTTGTTCGGACCAGAGGTAGATCCGTCAATAAATACGAAAAGAGTTCTGAACGGTAGCTCATTGAAATGTAATAGACAGACAACCCATTGCAAGGGACGATCAAGTCGTTCCTCTAGTAGACGAATAATTCCTCCCTTCCAGCCCGTATTCGTATTTGTACCGTCAGAGCCCACGACTACCACTGCATCGAAACCTCCATTCAGTTCTGTTGTTACGTAATTATAAATAGAATCACACTCATCTTGGGCATGGCTCGATGGTGTGACGACATGGCCTACGTATTTAGAACCTGGTTCGGCCACCAAAGATATGTGTGCCTCCTTAATCAATCCGGAGGCTGTCAATGTTTCGTCTTTCCGACTATCAAAGTATAAGCCACGAATAGAATCCTCATGGCGTGATTCCTCCTTCAACTTGGAGCCAGTTTTAATTTTCTCGCGCCTCATCTTACTTTTATCTATGACTAGACACTCATGTACTTCTTGAGAAATATCCGGGGAGATCATACCTGCTCGATTGGCAGCGAGGAGCACAGACGAGCTCAAATGTGCCGCAGCCCGTTGACTTATACCATATCTTGGAGCAACTACTGCTGCTTCAGATAAGTCAAGTCTGGCCTGCGATGATTTTCTCTGCACAAGTCTGCGTGGTATGTCGTGAAAATCGTCATCATCTGTAGAAGGATCAACCTTTACCTTAATTTCAGGAGGAGGATTATCCCCTTCACCTTCCTCAAAGAAGGAATCTAAATCTATATCCATATAAATCGTAGAGGAAGATGTGGAGGCCGATGCAGTAGGAACGCTTTCCCCACCCTCTCTCCGTTCAAGTCTGCCTCTTTTTGCATTACGTTTTGCTCTCTTATGTACTTTGTTTTGTTTCAGAGACATCTACACTGGCGATTCCCATGAGTCTTTTACCTCTTTGGTCAAGATAGAAGGCATGCTCTATGGCTGGAACCTGCTTTTCCTTGGGACAGGCGGCTATGTTAAATAATTCAGAGCAGTACTCTTCGAAGGCGGCGATTTTCTCATCCTTATTACTTTAGGAAGTTGCTTTACTCTTCAATAAATTTTTCAACGTAGTGTATTTTTTATGAAGATTTGTGAGACATTCCTTAATGCGCTGCTCTGAGACCGTTGGGATAGAAGCAGATTCCCAAATAACTATTAGTTTGGAACGGACTTTGTCGAAAATGTCTCCGAACGAAGGCTCCTTGTCTTTTTCTGAAAGACAGCCCTTTTGCCTTCGAACCTCCTGAAAACATTGCAGAACGTCAGCCCTCGTTGGCAAAACGTTCGGACCAAAATATTTTGGAGGACCAAATATAGGGCACTGCACAAAGTCTCTCTTTGCGAATTTCGACATGCTGTGGCATAGAAACCAAAGAGAGGAGTGCAGGCAGAACCAGAATCTCTACCACAAAAAGAACCAACGACGAGACAATGAGAAGAAGAAACTATAACGACAACGTCGACTAGCACCTGCGAGTGAACGAACATTAGGCGACCGGGGGGGGGGGGGGTCCAGCTTCAGTGTAGAGGTGGCACAGACGCTCGTGTACTCGTAGAAAGACATGATCCAGGGACCGCACAAGTATTTAAGCGTTTTACTCGAAAATACGCAATTTTGAGACATTTCCCCCTCCATGAGGATTGGCATGGGATGACTTTGGCGACTCGGTACGGACCTCTAAGTACCCTCCGATGAGTTTTCATCGTAAAGTCACCCTTGGAAGGCATCGGTAATGATTTGAAGCCCATTTTTGCAAAACCTTATATTTTAGTGTTTTTTAGTGAAATTTCGAGATTTCACCCGATTTCAAAATTTCAAAGTGCGCTGAGTTTCGGATTGGACTGGGCCACTTTTACGCACCCAGGCGTTTCCTGGACGCACAATGTTGGTTTTTCGCCCCAGCCTAATTCGCAGTTAACCTGAGGGGCTGTTCAGCCTTACGGGTTCCTCTATCCGCAACTCGAGGACGCGCTGCGTAGTGGTGATAGGCACCCACTGAGCGGAGTGAATCAGCAAATATCTCAACTAATTATATTACTAATTTTTTACTAATCTTTGATGTTTCAGTTTCATGCTTATTCAAGCTGACCAATATTGATCCCATATTGATCCAATATATTTTGAAAGATTTAAAAACTTGTTCTTTTTTGTGACTTTTTTTGAACGATTCAAAGGCAATATTTCGAAGATGGAAACAGGCACGGTCACGTTGACAATTTCTCAATATGGCTTTCTCATTGTCTCAATACAGCTAAAAACGTTACACGATTGTGACGTTTTATTGAACTTTTCTATTCTTCACGTTCTCCATGTGAATAACTTTCTTTAAACTATTGTATACAATTTGTGATTGATTTTCTCTCAGCCAAGCAGATAGCTTTTTACTGTTTTATTAGGAAAATATTGATTTCGATTGTGGTTTTCGAAACAATAAGTCAACTTTGTTCTCCTCTCACTTATTCCTTTCATTAGCATAGAAACCGCCAGCTTTTTTAGGTCACATATTCATCCTTTTATTCTTGTTTGCAGTGTAAAACACAAAGTAGACAAAAACACGGAAATTGATTTTCATTCTTCTTTTTACACGTATTGTTATCTTTGAGTATTCAGAAGGCGCCAATGCTATCAAGTCTAGCAAATAGAGAAAATTTCGAGGTTTTTGATCAACAATCTTTCTCCTTCCACTCTATTCTTTTTGAAGATTAAATGAAACGGGGTCATTCAAATTAAACGGTTGAAACTACTATCTAGAGCAATAGAATATTATGATTCAAAGACAGAGATCGAATAAGAAAATTTTACTGGCATGAGATTACTACGATTCATCGAGAGTTCGAAAGGTTCTTTTTGATTTTTTTTTCATATATAATTGTCAATCAATTTTTTTGGCAAATCCAGTTATCTGTGCTATATTCAACTGTTTGAAAAAAATTTAATTTGTTTATTCGTGTGCGAAATTTCATTACGCGTTAACAAACCGCAATATTAAAAAAATCAAGTTTGATAGTCCCAAAATCAGACGGTTTCCTGAGACAGGTTTTCAATCTCAAGAGTTTAAACGAATATCTGAGACCAGACAAATTTCAATTGATAACTCTACGCGAAAGTTCCGGGTTTCCTTCAGAAGAAAGACTTCTTATCAAAAACAGATCTATCGCAAGCTTACTTGCATTTCCCCATAAAAGAGGCTCACAGGCGATATCTGGCTATGGACTACCGGAAAGAAATGTACTGTTGAACGGCATTGCCGTCCGGGCTCTGGAGTGACCCTGTTGCCGTTTTGGATGTGTCTAATCGGTTAGAAAGTCAACTAATGAAAAGATTGATCCGAGTTTTGTTCTGCTTTAACGACTTTCTTTTGGCGAACCAAGACCAGATTCAACAGGTACAGCAAGCAGTTAATTTTCTTACCTTCTTGGGATGGAAAATAAATTTTTCAAAATGAATTGTAGTGCGCAGTCTGTAGTTAGAGTATCCGGGTATCATGTAAAATCCTTGAAAAGACCTACAATTTTTATCCGAGAAGAAGACGAAAAGAATGAAGCAAACCTCGGAAAAAATAATGAGTCGAAAAAATGGAGCTGGCAGCAAGCGAAGTCTCTCCCAGGAACATTGGAATCCATTCCCTTTGTAGTTCCACGAGGAAGACTATTTTGCTGGAACATGCAGCGAGCAACACGCTTTGCTCCCGAAAGTTTTCACGCATATTCCCAAACATGCCCATAATTCTCTTGATGACGGATGCATCCAATGAGGGCTGGGAAGCTCAAATAGGGAGCTGATTAATGAAAGGCCTTTCGAGTTTAGAACAAAAAAAAATTGGTTCCAGACTTGAATTAGAACATTTTTCCGGAAATGGTCAGATCCTATGTATAATTACGTGTAATTGTTTCGGAAAATCCATGGTCTTAACTCAAGATTATTTTTTTTTTCTCGAAAAGTCCTTGTTCGAAATTCGAATCATAATTCTTTCAAAATAATGCCTATTACAAGTCAATATTGTCACAGTTCTTGTGGGAAACTCCTTAAACCAGATCGGAAGTAGAATTTTTTTTCGAAAATTGACCGATCAAAATTGGGGTCCTCATTATTTCTGAAAATTCCCCATTGAGACATAATATTATACATAATCGGACTTATTTTTCAAATGAATACATAACTCAGAATTATGTATATTATATAATGTATATTATAATTGTTTGTACGCTTTCAATGAAGGCGGAGACCCAGGCGGAAATATTATATATAGTTTATATATAGTGTGAAGTATTATATATAATATTCGTTTGTTTTATACATTTTTTATATAAAACAAATGAATATTATATATAATACTTCGCACTATATATAAACTATATATCATATTTCCGCCTGAGGAAATAACAATGAATCTGCAAAAATGGTCAAATGTATCATTATTATCAATATAAGGTATTACATTATTTACTGGAGCACTGTACTAACATTTTTTGTCTGCTCTCTTTTCTTATTATGTACAGAAATGGACATTAGAATGACTATGTCCTGGCTAAATAAAAATTCGATTCGACGAAAGAAATACATTCCAGAAAATATTGTATTATTACAAACTGATCTATAAGACTCATTTTAAATGAAATCTCTATTTGCTCATCTTCACGCATCTCGCACGTGAAAGATAAAGATAACAAAAAAGTTAATAGTGTACCTGCTATATAAATTTTTAGTTGACAAAAAAAAACTTCTCATATCACCACGCTTGGATTTTATTAGATGAGAATTATGATCAATTATTATATCAATTAAATTTATGAATTACATTTGATGAATAGGTTTCATTTCTTCCTTAAAGGCTGGTCTATGCACAATCATTTTTCAAATCATGGGAACCCATCAATTTTTTTATGAAGAAAATTGATTTTAGGAATTGAAATTACTTTTTGAATTATTTCAGATTTAGTTTAAAAATATTTATTCCCAACATGAAATGAAAGACAAAAGTCAAAATTTGTATTCAATTTTTATTAACGATTGATTATTTTATTCCGTGAATGATTGCTTTTTCTGCAACGATTTACGAAAATTTTTTGCCTGGGGGTAGGGAAGTTATTTTCAAATATTTATTTTACAAATTAAAATTCAATTGATTTTAATTAAATTAAATTGAAATTTCCTGAATAATATTTTCTTAAAAATATTGAGATTGAAATTCGTTGAAAATTAAACAAGTATTTACAGTGAATCTAGACGCGAGGCGGAAATAACGCAAGGTGAAACAGATAGAGTGTGTAAATAATTCAATGCCATGATTTTGATGAAAAGTAACTTGAGGAAAAACCTTGCTAAATGACAAACACGAAAATTTTCCATATTCTCCCGTTCGAATTCTATTCGACGAGAATTGTGATATTTACCAATCATATTTGATCAATGGATTTTCAATTTATCCTAAAAAGCTGGACTGGTGACGATCTTTCTTCATATAATGGGGACAGAGGTTTTCTGTTTTTAGATAAGAAAATTGATTTCATAAATTGAAATGATTTTTTAAATATTCTCAAATTTATTCATGAAATTTATTTCCGCTAATTGAAACATTGAACATATCTAAAGATTTTCCTTCCATGTAAGAAAAATTCGAAATGTGCATTCAATTTTGATTAATAATGGATTATTTCATTCCCTGGACGATTCCTGGCTATCTGATTATTTACTTTCCTGAATACTATCAAATAAAAACAAAACGCATATACATCTTAAGAATGAATTACGAAGCAAAATAGCTGCTGTTAATTAAAATTCGTTGAAAAATAAACAAACATTTTCGTCGAACCCAAACACGAGGCGTCAATAAAACATGGTAAAATATATGATGCGTGTAAATAACTCTTATTTCAGCATTTACCTTATCTTGGTGGATGTGACGCAGTCTATTTTCAAGTATGACAAAACTGCCTTCTAACTGTCTAAGTAGCGAGATGAAAATTCTACACACTCATCTTTTTCATCAAACTAATCTGTTTATCAAAATCCCCATTTCCATACAATATCAGAATTAGAATGTATTCTACGGCCTCCAGAAACTCGACATATTTTGAATAAATATATAAAATTAAAAAAAGTAAAAATAAGCAAAACGCCGCCGGCTTTTCAAAAAGCTCCAATTTCATATATTTTTTTTAAATATCTGACAAACAGGATCAGCCCAAAATGAAAGTTGTTCTATGAGGGAAGTTTTACAAATATTCATCTTTTAATTTTTCTTCATTCCTTCAATTTCCAGTTTTATCGATATTGATTGTGGATTTATGAACAATGAGTCAACTTGGCTCTCCTCCCACTCGCTCCTTTTATTAGCATAGAAACCAGCAGATTTTTTAGGGCAAAGTGAAGTCTTCATCCTTGTTTGCAGTTTAAAACATAAGGTAGACGAAAATAAGGAAATTGATTTTAGTTCTTGTTTTTACACGTGTTGTTATCTTACATTATTCCAAAAGCGCTAGGTTAATTAAACCTAGCAAATAGAGAAAATCTCGACGTGTCACATCCGCAATCTTTCTCCTTCCACTCTACTTGTTCCGAAGATTAAATAAAATGCGCCAATCAGATTTCGGCAAAGTTAGTTTAAATAGTCGTCGAAATTCTTCAGTAATCAGTTCACTCTCCTTTTTCTCGGTCATTGTAACAGTGAGCAAGAATGAAGAAAATTCCTTCTTTTCTCCTCCTCATGTTGGTGGGGTTCCTGCCTAACGATTGTAAGTGTAATATAATAATTAACGTCTATAAAAAATAATCCATATGTATATATGTGCGTGCTTCCGAGTATGTTTGCTTGAGAGCGTCCAATTTCAGTTTTTCATTGATGAAGTTTCCTATCATTCCTAAAAGATTTAGTTCCGTACTTCTGAACTGATACCGAAAGTCTTGGCATAATGACCGTGCTGATTAAAATATTTGTCATTCAAATTCGATTTGTTTTAAGAGCTCCACGATTATACTTTATTTAAAAATAAAACATTTAGAATTGTAACAAAGTTTCAAACATTCACAAACTCAACCAATCAGAAATCAAAGCCTCGAAAATAATGAAATCGCAAATCAACTATCGAATGAGAGACAGTAGAGTAAGGTGGTCCAAATTTATACCTGTAAAAATTCGACTTTCGATTTTTGGTGATAAATCCCCCCCCCCCCCCACTACTTTCCGTTCCCCCGAAAAAAAATTTCCTTGATTTTTTTTCAACGTTAACCCATGCCCCTGGACTTTTGAAATTAACATGGGGTTTTAAATGGAAAAAGCTCGATTTTAAAAAATGGGGAATAAGAAGTACTTGTTATACATTTTTTGTCAATTAAAGTATTGTCACCTCTTGAGGAGTATTCAAGGAATAATTTCCACCCAATATCTTTTAATTTCGATACACCTGGACCCCTTTAATTGTGCCCGGAAGGTGCTCAAAAAAATGCAAAATAGCAGTTCTCTATCAAATGCATGCTAAAGACGGTATTTTAAAAAAAATGTCAACATGAATTATCTTTAATCGATAAGTGACGAGTTTTAAAGTATATTTTAAATAATTTTGAATTGTTCAAACAATTAGTATTTGTTTAAACAATTTTAATTTGTTTGAATAATTTTTTCTCCCTTAAATCGTAAAAAGTTATTATTTCCTGAAAAAAATGACACAATTAGAGAATGTTGAGAGAATTATAAATTTCTGGAATTAATGACACAATTAAGGTCTATTTAAGAGTTATACACTTTTGGTACAGATTGTTCAGAAATTTTTTAACTAATTTTTATTTGTTCAAACAATTTTCGTTTGTTTAAAATTTTTGTTCTCTGCAAATCGAGAAAATTTATTCTTCTCAGCAATTTATGACACAATTTACGAATTTTAAGAATAATATTATTTTGCTTAAAATATTTTGAAATTATTTGAACAATTAATAATCATTAATATGAACCATTTTTGCAGTCTGTTATGAGTAGTTACTTTTTCAGATCATATTCGTTAAAGTGAATAATTTTTCAAATGAATTTCGGGCAATAAGCATCAACGTACAATCGTATATATTACGTTTTCAGGGAGTTCGTTAATGTCCCTTCATGTACCTGTTTCATCCTCGCCTACGGATTCACCCATTGGCTATTTGAGCTAGGTGGCTTGAAAATGAAGATATTCAGTGATTATTACCTGTTCTGAGTTATGTGTCGGCGATCGGCACATCTCATTGGAGTCAGTTCACTTAACTGAGTTAGTCAAATTCTCATTGTCAAGCGTCAATCTAGACTTTTCTCCACCTTTCCTATGAACTGGTGCAGGTGAAAGATTAATAGTTGTTTAAATAATTTGAAAATATCTTAAGCAAAGGAACATTATTCTCAAAATTCGTTAATTGTGTCATTAATTGCTGAAAAGGATAAATTTTCTCGATTTGCAGAGAAAACCTTTTTTAAACAAACAAAAATTGTTTAAACGAATAAAAATTATTTCAAAAATTGCTAAATATTCTGTAGAAAAAAAATATTACTCTTGAATTCCTTTAATTGTGCCATTAATTCCAGAAAGTAATAATTTTTCACGCTTCACTGAGGGGAAAATTGTTTAAACAAATAAAAATTGTGTCTTTATTTTCAGAAAATGATAACTTTCTACCATTTTAGAACAGAAAATTGTTTGAATAATTACCAAGCGAGTTAAACAAGAACTACTGCTCTTGAGATTCATCAACTTTGTACGATTTATTCCGAAAGATAATAACTTTTCACGATTTACAGGGGAAAAAAGTTGTTTAAATAAATTTGATAAAAAACTGCTATTTCGCATTTTTTGAGGCATCTACCGGGCACCATTAAAGGGGTTGAGAGGTGACAATAGTTCAATTGACAAAAAATGTAAAACGAATACTTCATTTTTCCATTTTTTTGAAAATCAAGCTTTTCCCATTTAAAATCGCATGTTAATTTCAAAAGCCCGGCGGCACGGGTTAATGGTGGAAAATAAAAAATTACGGAATTTCTTTCTCCGGAAAACGAACAAAATGGGGGGGGGGGGGGGGGCTTACCACCGAAAATCGAAAGTCGAATTTTTGGACCACCCCAATAGTAGAGATATGTATTAATGATTTTTTGACGACATATAACGTTAGACATTTTTACATTCTCATTCTATAATAAGAAGGTATTAGATTTTTGTAAAATTTGACCTCCCCCCTTCTTCCCATTTTTGTCAAACGTTCACGTTTTGAGACCCCATTGGGCTTTAGTATACTATTCAAGTATCCTAAAATCAAGGTCAAGTTCGTTAGCCAGACATTTCGGATGAAAGTTCAAAAAGTGAGCACATTTTGAAAATGTTTGAGAACACTTTCTTTTAATATTTTAAAATTCTATGTATGGATATTACTACTCAAAGAGACAAAAAATTTATCCCAATGACTTTTTGACAAAAGAAAAATTACTGGAGTTACAGCATTTGCATAATTGCAAAAAAACAACACAATAGTGACATTTTTGAGCCAAAGCTACAATTTCTCTTCGAAACATTTTCCCATGTCTCGCGTCGTTTGACTTTAAATATTTTGCAAGGCTTCAATTCTTCTCTCAAACCTTTTTAACGTAGTTGTCATCGTTTGATGTCAAATAAGAATATTTTATTTTTGCATAGCATTTTCGATGGATAAAACCATAACCGTTGGTCAAGGAATGCTCGTTAACGGACTAGTTCTTTCTTTTAGGGCCCAAAAAATGTACCAAAGATCGATTTGCTCCGTTCATTTTTTCGAGATTTATCGTGTTTACGGACGGACGAACCTGTTAGTTTGTCTCTTCGAAAGTTTGCAGACATACAGACAGACGCCATTTCCAAACCTTGATTTTCGGCTTCGGAGTGTCTGAAAACGTGAAGATCCGTTGAAAAACTGAGGTGTGAAATTGCGGACGATTCTCACAATTCTAAAACTAAATCTTTAAGATTACTAGTATACACAAACTTGCTAAATGTCAAATTTTCCCCCACAGCCTTAGGTGCTGAGATGAGGTACAGGAGGGAAAGCGGTGAAATTGAAGTGCTCACCGAGCATGAAGCGCTGTATGGAAAAATTACGGAACTTGGAACCCTGCCGCATTGGGTGAAAAATATACCATCAAAAGTCTTTCAAAATTATCAAGCTATAGTGCGTATCCCGAACGGAGATTTACATATTTCCTATAAAATGGTTTCGAGGGCACCAGCTGTCACTCCTGCTGAGCATCTCAGACCAAAATCAATTTTGGCACTGATAGATGGTATGACAATGCGCTGCGACAAACCCTGCGTTTGGCAACCATACGATCCAAGTCACCCACCGCAGTACATACCTGGAACAAGAATGAACATTCTGTATATAACGATACCACACACTCGGGAGGTGCTACACACTATACTCGAAGAAGTAGAGCCACAAGACAAACTGGAAGAGTACGTAGATCGTTACAATATGCTAAAAGCTATAGGCAAGATCTCGGTCCAGGACGACGCACGTCACCGTCAGTTGCTAAGAGCTATGGGCGTGACCCTTGTCGAACGTCACCCACATAACCGTAATTTGCTGGAAGGTACGAGCTCGACCTCGGTCGAAGGCCACGCACGTAACCGGAATTCGCCAACAGCTATGGGCTCGACCTCGGTCAAACGCCCCGCAAGTAGCGGTTGTTGTTCGATATTATAAAGTTATATCGCGAGTGACCTGCATTGTGAAAATCTCTATATTCTTTGGATATTCTGAAATTATTGCCTAATCTCTTATATTACTATATTCTGTTATATTCTGTTATTATATACTACTTTATTCAGTGAACTATGTGTTAATACTTTAATAAATAAATTGAGCATGCAAAAATAATCACCTTTTTTTCCTAAGATAATGTGAAAACTATAGTTGAGACTTTCTCTCATTTTAACCTCGAATTCACAGAGTAACCGTTAAATTGGGAAACCCCGGGAAATGAGTCATTACAGTATTTGTTTACAATTTGTCAGAGAAAGAAATCTATACTCTAATTTCGCGACTTTCCTGGAAAAACAAATGTTTAAACAAATTAGAACTGTTTAAATATTTGCAAATTGTTGAACCAATTACGCTAAAATTCGGAAAAAATATTCCAATTTTGATTGAATATGTATATTTATTAGTCGAAAATTCAAAAAATTTTTGAAACTTCATTTTTTTCTCTGAGGATTCATCCTTTTACATGGAAACTCATTTTCTTAGCTTAAAATTAGTTTTTTTTTGCCTTAAAACTCATCGTTGCAAATTTAAAGTTTATTACTCAATTTTCGGTTAGAACGTATTTTCATTGGTTGAAATTTTTACTCGGAATACCATATTTAATGCAATTACTGTTTTAACCGAAAACAACTTAAAGAAAAACTTTGCTGGATGTCACGTAGCCTTTCTAAAAGTATCGCAATCAGAACGGAACAGATTTCTCATTCAAGGCAAATCGATTCATTTATGATATCAATACACTTTATTGAAGATGATGGAGGTTATGCTCATTTATAATATTTAAATAATTTTTTTTCAATCAGAAAAACTTTTTTCATCGACATAATTCAAAGTTGACGCCTGAATAGGAAAGACTTTTCGATCATAAATTTTCAAACGGAATAACTCTGACAATTTTTGTGAAGAACTCAAAGAGCTGGAAAAGAAAAAGGGTGCGACAGAACATTTCCCTCCCCTTATCCAGCTCGAAAAATTATCATTTTGTATACAAAACTTGATTGGTCTCATTTGTCTCTGTGGTTAAACATTTTTTGTATTATTTAATGATTCTGTGTTATTTGTAAATTTATATTTTTTAATTAATTAAAATTAAGACCTTGGCTTTTCTATTGTTAAAAAAATAACAAGTTCTCGCTTTATGAGAAAGCAAATACATTTTCCAATGGGAAGCAAAGTCCTCTGAATGAGCACCATATAGTTTTAAATACAAATAAAGTGGAAACACTCGAGATTGAATTGACAGCTAGTTTAAAAAATATATAAAGACCTCACTCGATTTATTTTCCGCATCAAAGAATAAGTTGTTTTTCACTAGTAAATGAGCAAATATCTTAACTAATTGAATTACTAATTTTTTGCTAATCTTTGATGGGGGATCGTCCATAAATTACGTAAGACGTTTTTCTTTTGTTTGAATAAAGAAGGAAATAAAATTGCTGTGAAGTTGAGAAGGACACAACGATACAAACAAAAGAAAAACGTCTTACGTAATTTATGGACGATCCCTGGCTCAATTTTATGCTTATTCAAGCTGACCCACATTGATCCCATATTGATCCAAT
The DNA here is from genome assembly GCA_932178445.1 of Andricus quercusramuli. Classification (NCBI taxonomy): domain Eukaryota; kingdom Metazoa; phylum Arthropoda; class Insecta; order Hymenoptera; family Cynipidae; genus Andricus; species Andricus quercusramuli. The sequence goes on from CAKNXH010000980.1 coordinate 175,195, forward strand.
ATATTTTGAAGGATTTAAAAAATTTTTCTGTTTTGTGACTTTTTTGAACGATTGGAAGGCAATATTTCTAAGATGAAAACAGGCTCGCTCACGTTGACAATTTCTCAATATGGCTTTCTGATTGTCTCAATACAGCTAAAAATGTTACACGATTGTGACGTTTTATTAAACTTTTCTATTCTTCACGTTCTCCATGTGAATAACTTTCTTTAAACTATTGTATACAATTGTGAATGATTTTCTCTTAGCCAAGAAAATAGCTTTCCCCTGTTTAGTAAGGAAAATATCTCGACTACTCGAATTAGTAATTGTCTACCAATCGATTTTGATTTGGATTGATTTTGATTGTGGTTTTCGAAACAATAAGTCAACTTTTTTCTCCTTCCACTTAATTCTTTTATTAGCCTAGAAACCGCCAGCTTTTTTAGGTCATATATTCATCCTTTTATACTTATTTGCAGTGTAAAACACAAAGTAGACGAAAATACGGAAATTGATTTTCATTCTTCGTTTTACTCGTATTGTTATCTTTGAGTATTCTGAAGGCGCCAATGCTATCAATTCTAACAAATAGACAAAAATTTCGAGGTTTTTGATCAACAATCTTCCTCCTTCTACTCTATTCCTTTTTAAGATCAAATGAAACGCATCATTCGCAAGTCATAAAAGTTGTACAAATAGCCGTAGAAATTCTTGAATAATCAGTTCACTTTTTTCTTTCTTGGTCCTTCACCCGATCCCTCGTAGGTTTCGACAAAAACCTTTCCTTCTCTTTTCCAGATCAAGAAATTATCATTTCGAATAGAAAATTTGATTTGTCTTTGTTTTCAAAAAAAATTAGTATTATTTTGTAATTTTTTATCAATTTCTATTTTTAAGTTGATCAAAATGAACACTTTGGTTGATCTACTATTGAAGAGAATAACTAATGCTGCCTCTATAAGGAACAAAATATATATAAGAACGGGAAGAAAAGTGCTCGTGAAATGAGTACTGTATGATCATAAATACAAACAAAGTGGAAACACGAGAATTAATTCAAAGGTAGTTTTAACAATGTCACTATTCAATTTGGTAGAACCTTAAACTATTTGTGTTTTTTTTTCAGAGCTAGGATCTTCTTGTTGGAAAAATCTTCTTTTTTTTAGTTGAAAACTCAACTATTTCATTTTAAAAAAGTGAATGTTTTGGCTCGAAAAGTCATCTTTTTGAGTGAACACTTTAGATGGAAATTCATTTTCCTAAGGTTCATAATTTCAGTTCAAAGTCCAACTCTTATGATGAAAATTCCTTTTTCTTTGTAGTTGAGAATTTCCGTCTAACTAACTAAATTAAATTGAAGAAATTAAATATAACCATCTGGTTCAGAATTAAGCAATTTAATTCAATCATTTTGTAGATAATTCGCCCTCTTGATTTTAAGATTTAACCATTTTTTTAACTCCAATGTATTTGTGTTCAAAAGTCGTAATTTGTGGAAGTGCGTTATATGCAGTTGATAATTCGACTCTTTGGGTTAAAATTCATTTATGATTGTCAACGGAAAATGATAAATCTTCCATATATGTGCTGGAATCATAATTCCTCAGGAAGATTCTTCCTACTGAATCTAAAATAAAGGACAAGGATAGTTGTTTCCCAAAATCTACTGTTCTATCTCAAAATTGTAATTTTTCTGGGAACTTTTCCCTTCCAGATCTGCATTGTAATGTTTTTTTTAATCTTCTCTTCCAACTCAGAATTATTTTTAGAAATTCCCCATTCGAAGATAATTCTTAAAAAAAATACTTTGCTTTAGATCTGAATGATAATTTCTTTTCGATAATTGAATATTTCTATTCAGAATCATTATTCTTTTCGAAAATTTTACCGAGCATAATTCGAATGATCAAAGAAAATTTGGAGCAACATTTATTTTTCAAAGATGTGCAGAGATTCTTTTAAAACCTTGAAATTTCTGATGGTGTATTACATCACTTACGCGAGCAGTGTAACCAAACTTTTTATCTGCTCTCTTTCATACTATGTACACAAATAGAGCTTTATAAAACGCCTTGGGTGAATAAAATCCTTATTCGATAGAAGAAAGTATTTTACGAAATATCAGATTATTACAAACCGTTTCATAAGACTCCTTTCAAATAAAATCTCTTTTTGTTTCCCTTCACGAATCTCGAACGTGAAAAAAGACAAACAAATTTTAGAATGTACCTACGATATACGTTATTAAATAAAGAATACAAAAATTCTTTAATCCTCACGTTCCAATTTGATTTGGTAGGAATCGCGATCGGTTTTGTTAAACCATGGCGACAGAGATTTTTCTTCTTGCAGAAGAAAATTGATTTTAAGAATTGAAATGACTTTTCGAATATTTTTGAAAATTTTCAAAAAATCCTGTTCCCACAAATTTTTTCATTTAGTGTATGAAAGAGTCGAAATTTGCATTCAATTTTAGTCAATAATAAATAAAACTAAACAAAAACAAAACGAATGCGATTCCTCAAAATAAATCATCGAATAAAATGAGCTGCTGTTAATTAAAATTTATTGAATATTGAACACAAATTTTCGTCGAACCTAGACACGAGGCGTGAATAAGATGAGGTAAAATAGATTATACGTGTATGGAATTCGCATTTTATCATTTTTCACGGCTCATGCTGCAGATTTCTCACTCGTAATAATCACCTGTTTTACACACTTGTATCGCGATCGGTAGAATGAAATGTTTATGAGGGCGGTAAATTAGATTGGGCTATTGTTTGTGATTTGTGAGATAATAAAATTTTCGGAAAGGAAAGAAAAGAAGGTTTCAGATAAAGTTAATGATGGGTATGTTTTTGCTTACGAAAACGGAGTGACAGTGGTAATTCCCAAGAAAAATGTATCCGATAAATGTGTGTACAATGCTTCTTCCTCAGGTTTCGTGCAATCTGCGGGCGGAACGGATGAATTTCTTAGATGTGACACAAAGTGACGGTGTACAGTGTATTTTCATTTGCAAATAACGCGCACATTTTTAATAACTGCGGACCTTGATTTCTGTGCCTAAGTGTAGTCACCGCCTCTTCGGAAGTGGCTTTGATGCTCTGGAGGTGTCCGTGCTGGTCGAATCTCAGCCTGTATCTCATCCCTTGGAAGTGGGTGCGAAATCTGGTGGCACTTCGTGGTACCTGGAGTGCGACGCCTGTAAGGATGTATATGTTGTGTCCTTCTTCGAGTGGGAGGTTTGGAAGAATCTTTTCGTTTTCGGTCCCATGAGCGAAGCGCTCTGAGGTTGCGGGTGGTGCTGGCTCGATGTTGGGGGACGGCAGTTCCCTTGTGGTCCTCCTGGCTGCTGGTAATGCTGCAGTCGGTCTTTGTTGAGGAGGCGGTTCCCTTCGATGTGTGATCGGGAGGGCTACCTTCTCGATGTTACGTATGCACGGTGTGGTTATGGGTGCCGCGCGTAGTGCTCTGGAGCTGTTTCTTCCTGCGAAGACTCTTGCGAGGTGTGTTGGCGGTCGTTGGCAAACCGCCTCCAATTCAGGATCCTCTCTGCGGTGGTGAGGGGGAGGGGCGGTATCCGTGGTGCTAGTCTCTCCATCCCGGTCGATCCTGTTGATCTTGCGGCGTGAGGTTCTGGTGGCGGCATCCGGGTGGGTGTCTCTGGTGTGTTGTTGTAGAGGGGCCCTATCTTTTAGAACCGCTGGAAGTCGTCGAGCTCCAGTTCTCTTTCCATGGCTTGCAGAGTCTCTCTCATCCTTGTGAAGCTGGGGAACATCATTCCTTCTTGGCCGTTGCGGTTGAAAGACCGAATGTGCGGTCTCGGTGTTCTGCCGGTCTCGCTATGTCGGTGTAGTGGGGGGTGCCGGTTTGGAAGGGGCTGCTGTGGCGGTAGGTTGCGGTAGCGGTGGGACGTTTTGAGCTTGATCGTTGTGATAGGGAGTTAGGTCCTTGACGTGAATTTGGCGATTGAGCGCCCCCTTTGCGTCTTTTACATCAAAGATGACGTTCGAAACCTTTTTTACGACGGTATATGGTCCTTCGAACTTATCTGCCAGCTTGACGTTGAAGTTCCCTATTCTGTTCGAGAGAAAATGCGTTTTTTTCAGCACCTTGTCGCCTATTTTTGGGGCCCACTTTCGGCGTCTAAGGTTATAGTGCCCCTGTTGTTTCTGGAAGCTGCGGGCCAATTGGCTTCGGGCAAGATCTACTGCAGCCTGCAGTTTGTCGACACGGTTTTGGTGTCTTTCCCTAGATGGTATTGCAGTTTCCTGGGCAAGGCTTCCTGGCGTCCTCAATTCTCTGCCGAAGTTGAGGTATGCTGGAGAGAAGCCCGTTGTCGGAGATGATGGTCTTGGGGCAGCCGTGACGTAGACAAACTTGGTCCTTAAGTGCCGTGGCGATCGCTTGGCTGGTTGCTTTTCTCAAGGGGCGCAATGCGACCTATTAGGTGAAACGATCTTGCATCACCAAAACCCATATGTTGCCGGCGGAAGATCGGGGTGGTGGGCCAACGAGGTCGGCAGAGACCATCTCCCAAGGTCCATCGACGTTGGTGGCGTGCATCGTTCCGGCGGGGGCTTGTTGTTCAGCATTAAATTTTTGGCAAATGTCGCAGTTGCGGACGTGTTGAGCGCTCATCCTTAGCATTCCTGGCGAATAGTGATTTCTGGCTAAACGCGATACTCTGGATTTTCGGCGGGATTGTCCATGCCGGCTTTGTATCTTTTCTCGTATCAGTCCTGGTCTTCCTTCTTTCGGACTGCGCAGGCCTCGTGGGGCTGTCGGGAGAGTGTATCGGCGATGACGTTGTCGGCTCAGCGGCGATAGATGATGTCAAGGTCCCATTGGCTTAGTTCCATGGCCCATCGGGCCAATCGACCAGACGGATTGTCGATTTTGTGGAGCCACTTTAACGACAGGTGGTCGGTGAGGACTGTAAAGTCGTGTCCTTCTAGGTAGTCCCTCATCTACCAGATGCCCCACTTTACGGCCAGACATTCACGTTCGGTGGCAGAATAGTTGCTTTCTGCCCCATTTACGGCACGGCTGGCGTAGGCAATTATTCTTTCAGTTTCTTGGTCTGTCTGTGTTAGTACGGCGCCGAGTCCGTCTCAGCTTGCGTCGGTTTTCAGGACAAATTCTTTCATCCAGTCTGGACATGCGAGGATTGGGGCGGATGTGAGCCTCCTTTTAAGCTCATCAAAGGCGTGTTGATGCTCTTTCGTCCATTCCCATCGGGTTTTTTTCTTAAGTAGTTGGTGGAGGGGTGCTGCGACTCGCGCGACGTCCTTTATGAAGCGGCGGTACCATGAGATTAGCCCTAAAAATCTGCGGGCTTCTTTTATGTTCCTGGGTGGCGTTAGGTTTGAGATTGCGGCGACTTTTTCTGGATCTGTGTGGAGTCCTTTTTCATCGACCACGTGGCCAAGGTCCTTTAGTTTTTGATGGAAAAAGTGACATTTGTCCGGATTCGGCCTCAGTTTGGCCTCGAAAAGCCTGTCGAAGAATCTCTGCATCATTTCTATATGATCTTCAAACGTTTGTGTGCACACCACAATGTCATCTAAGTAAGCGAAGGCGTGTGGTGCCATGTCCGGTGTTATGACGCGGTCGAGAAGTCTTTGGAACTTGGACGGAGCAGCGTGGATTCCGAAGGGCATTACGTTGAATTCAAACAGGCCTCTGCCAGGTACTGTGAAAGCGGTGAGTGGTTTGCTGTCCTCGGTTAGCAGAAGGTGCCAGTAGCCGTTTATGAGATCGATCGTGGAGAGGTATTTAGCTCCTAGAAGATTGTCTGAGATGGTGTTGACTTGCGGGATTGGATAAGCGTCCTTTTTTGAGACTTGGTTAAGTCTCCTGAAGTCAATACAAAATCTCGGTCAGTCATCTTTACGGCGAGTGATGAGTATCGGTGAGCTCCACGGGCTACTGAACGGGCGGATCACTCCCTCGTTGAGCATTTCGCTGACCTCCTTGTCGATAATCTGCTGGATGGCTGGGTTCCTTGGCCGGTATCTTTGCTTCAGTGGAGTTGGGTCCTCGAGCCGTATCCCATGTTCGAACAATCGTGTGACGCCTTTGACCGATACCAGACGATGGAGCTGGGAATTCCTTGGCTATTTTCTTCTCTTCCGGCCTTAGTTCGGTAATTGGTATGGGCCCCTCGGTGCTACAGACTTCCCTTTTCTCGGTGACGGTTCGGTGGAAAGACTTTCGCACCGTTGCTGCGGACGTCTAAGCCCAACAGAGATAAGAGATCGATGCCCAGAAGCATCTGGTGGCTGAGACTGTGAAAAGTGGAGACTTCGGCTCTTATGGTTTACCCCATCGATCGTAGGTAACCGGAAAGTGAATCCCCGAGCAGTGTCTCTGTGCCATCGGCCATTACGGCGCTTGTGTTGCTATTGTGCCTTTTTCACCCCTGCGTAAGGCAACGTCGTGCTGTCCTGGCGTTGATATAGGAGCAGACCGATCCTGGGTCCACTAGAGCGTCGAGGGTGACATCACCGACCTTCACCGGTATAAAAATTCTCGGCTCCTCGGAAGATGGTAAAAGTCGGGCCGGGATTGAGCCTACTTCGCCCCGGCCCGTTCGTCGTTTCCCCGCTTTTGGCATGGACATTCCCGGGTGAAAATTCCGTCCTGGCCGCTTTGAGAACAAAACTCGATCTTATTTGCAACTGCATCATATCATGTGGCTGGATAGATTTTTGTTCTACAATGTCTAAAAAAACAGTTCGCTGTCATTTCCTGGGTTTTCTCAAATGAACGGTCGCCCTGTAAATTCGAGGTTAAAATGAGAGAAAGTCTGAACTACAGTCTTCACATTATCTTAGGAAAAAAGTTGATTATTTTTATATGCTCAATTTATTTATTAAGGTATTCACAAATCATTTACTGAATGTGACAGTATATAATAACAAAATATGATAGAATATAGTAATACAAGAGAGACTTTTAGGATATCCACTCATGTCCGTAAATAACATCTTCTGCGCTTAAGCCATTTGATCATTTTGCTAGCGGCCCTTGAGCGGCCAGCCAAAGTAAAATAATTTTATAGTCACCAACCGCGGCTACGTGCCTAATTGTTCGAAGAGGTCATGCCCATTGCTTTCTTAAATTTGAAAAACTTGATGTATTCTTCTGATTTGTTTTCTGGCTGTTTTTCATAGAGTATAGTGTGTAACACCTCCCTAGTGTTCACGCGGCTGCGAGGTACTCGGTGGAGGGAGTACCCGCTCTGTCCGGGCCGGTGAAAAAGGAGCTTTCTCCGCTGCGCTGAATGACCCAGGATCTGCTGGAGCCCGCAAGTGGAGACGGCTGGCGGGCGACGGTAGTCCGACGGCCGGCGAGTTCTGCAACGCCGGTGGCAGCAGGAGCGGATCAAGACAATCCACGGCTACCGTCTCGTGTCGGGCGGTGAATTCTACCGGCTGAAAAGTATGCCGCGGTTCAGCGTAGAATCTCAGGAGCCTTAATGACTGGCGTACCGTCCGCGTATTAGGCGGACGACGCTTTTGCGGGTCTCGAGTGCCGGGTTGGCCTCGTCATATGGCCAACAGCTGCCATTCGCCCTCCCGGCAGAATGCCAAGGCCTCGCGATCGTATGCCTCAGAAGCGGCGCAGGCTGCGGATCGTGCAGCTTCCTGTTCGGCTGCACGATGGACGATAGCTGGTGGTTGAATAGACACAACGTCCGCTTGGGCGTCGCGTCTGGCGGCGGCGGCTCTCCTTGCCTGTTCCCGTTCCGCGAGATGGGAGAAGGCGATGCGACGTCCTCGTTTATCTCGTTCATGTCGACCTCGCTCTCCTAGCGAGCGGTCATTCGGGGTGGCTCGCTGCCGCCGTCGCCCTTGAATCTCCTGTGAATGAAGTTCTCGATGCTACCGTCCTTGTTCTCCTAACGAGCGGTCGTTCGGGGCGGCTCGCTGTCGCCGACGCCCTTCTGCTTCCTGGTGTTCGGGATGGGACCTTCCTCGCTCTCCTAGCGAGCGGTCGTTCTGGGCGGCTCGCTGTCGCCTGCGCCGGAGGGTGTTGGTGTTGGAGTTGTGAATGGTTCTGACGCGGAAAAATAAGTAAACTGTCACTTGTTGAAAACTTGTTTATTTGGCAAAGCGAGGAGAGCTGAGCGAAGCGCGACTGATCTCCTTGAAATTCAAACAACAAATGTCTCTCCAGCGTCGCTCCTGACTGTCGCTGACCTCCGCACGGAGATGCCTATGGCGGAGGGGGCGGCTTCGAGCCCGCCGATTGACTGCGATACCGCAACGGAGTCGAAACCGAGCGTTGGGGATTGCCAGTCAAGCCCTGCTGCCTCAGCCTCCGGGCGGCGACGCTACACTAACTCAAAACTATTCAATTTTCATAAATATCTAATCAACAATTGAAAATAGAAGGAATAATGTAAAATTACTGAAGTTTTCAACAGTATCTTATCTATATCCTAAATCCATTTTCCCGAAAGAATCATGAAGCTAGGGCAAGTATAACGGTCGTTCGGGTTTTACTATTGATATTAATTATTTACTATTTACACAATTAATTGATAACGATGAGTAATATTCCTGACAATGTACCCAAATGACCATTATACCCCGTATGCTGAAAATAAAACATTAAATTACTAAAAGAGAGATGAAACTAAAAAAAGACTAAAGATGCATCATAGCTAAATTAAATCTAATTATTTGATTGATGTACGTGCATGCATGATTAAATGTATGCACGTATATCCATCTGCGATTTAATTATATTATTTCGGTCCAAGGGAACTCGGTCTGCTTATTAATTCTTGATTAACTTCATCTAAGGGATCGTCCATAAATTACGTAAGACGTTTTTCTTTTGTTTGAATAAAGAAGGAAATAAAATTGCTGTGAAGTTGAGAAGGACACAACGATACAAACAAAAGAAAAACGTCTTACGTAATTTATGGACGATCCCTAATTCAAGTGTTGCCTGACGTATTTTTACTTTAAATTGATTCATCCACGATTTCTGATTAATCCGTTCTGTCAACCCTAACTAACCGGCAATTCTATAAATTTCACTGTCTTAACGAGTGTTATTGACTTCCGGAAAAGGCTCATCGAAATCTGGTTGAGCTCTCCAGCTGTGCGACCGTAGAAAGAGAGAGGAATAGCTTTGGAAGGAAAATAAGCGTGCATGCTGCTGGAAGAAAACAGAAGATGGCGTACGTGACCCATACAGCCACTATGTTTTTCGTGAACACGGCTTAATCAGATAGCCATGAATCGCCCAGGGAAAAAAATATGCCATTTTTAATTAAAATTGAATGAAAATTTCGACTTTTTCGGACATGAAAGGAAAAGCCTGAGATATGCTCAATGTTTCAATTTGCGGAAAAAGATTTCAAGAATGAATTTGAGAAAATTTTAAAAGTCACTTCAATTTCTAAGATGTTTGTAATTTAGCAATGCATATAGTACGTATATTCTGAAAACGTTTGTCTTCTTTCACGTTCGAGATGCGTGGAGAGGAACAAATATATAATTAATTAGGAACAAGTCTTATGGAACCGCTTGTAATAATACAATATTTAGTTAGCTTTTTTCTTCTGGGGGAACAAACTTTCATTCAACCAAGGCCTAGTTCTACGACGGTTTATTGATGTATATAATCTGAAAGAGAACTGATAAAAAGTTGGCAACACTGCTCGAGTAAATAATGTGATATAGCATTAGAAATTTTAAGGGATTCCAAAGAATATCTTTCCATAAGAATTATAATTCTTGGAATAGGGAATTTGAAAAAAATTATAATTTTGAGTTGTAACTAGAAACGTTCCAAAAAAAGTCAATTTGAGTTTGGAAAGCGCAATTTTCTAAAAAGTCCTTTTTTTCAACAGGGCCATTCTGAGAAAAAAAAAATTAATGTAAAATCTGAAACAAGAAATTTTCGAAAATAATCACAATACTGACTTTTTGCAGAGAATTTTCCAAAATAGCTATAATTCTGAATTGCAGAAGAAAATATTTCAGAAGAATTATAATTGTGATTTGCTACTTTGAATTTTCAAAACAAAATTATAATTCGGATACGAAATGAGGATTTTTCCAAAATAATTATGCTTTTGAGTTGGATGTGGAAATTTTCAAGAATAATTATCATTGAGACTGGGAGCAGGGAATTTTCGAAAAAATTATAATTGTGAGTAGAAAGAAGAAATTTCCTGAGAGAGTAACAATTCAAACCTGGAATGTGAAATTATCAAAAAGTATTCTGATGCTGGTTTAGATCAGCGTATTTTTGAAACGAATTTCTCAATTTATATTCGAGCTATATAACATATATCAGTCTACAATTTTTACAAAAACATGGATAGTGATACATAAATAAGTTTAAAAAAATCTGCCCGCCTTGCGGGCACATTCTCATCGCGCGCATCGTGCGCGGCTCGCTTCGCTCGCAAGTATGAGCGCGCCTAAGGCGCGCGACTGTTGAATCTCGCGCATCGCGCTCGATCATATATTTATCTCGCGCTTTGCGCTCAATTATGTATTCACCTCGCGCTACGCGCTCGGAAGTATTTACATCACGCTTTACGCTCGGTTCCTCTAGATTTTTGAACTTCGTGTTCGATTTCGATGAAAAGAAAAAGTTTATTTGCACACACTATAAAATTATCAAAACCTCTACATATGAAGTGATTGTTGAATTTGTTTTTATTTTGGACTGAAAATGAACTTTATTTACTTAAGGTTCTATCGACCTTAAGGAACACATTCTCATCCGGACACTCGCGCTTCGTGCTTGATTTTTGATTTGAAAATCATTTGAACCTTGCGTTCCACGCTCCGTTCTGTGCACCGTATGATAGAAACAAAAAAGTTTGAGTGCACTTATGGCGCGCGATTTGGTCGTCGCGCTTCGCGCTCCGAAATACACTGATCGCGCACTTTGTGCTTTGTGTTATATGTTTGTCATATACAAATTACTAAATTTGTATTGGATTTTAAATGAAGAATAATGATACAATTTAGGCGACAAACTTAATTAGTTAAAATGTTATTTTAGCTTGTGCCGTTTTCCAAAAAAGTTAATTTTTTTCATTTTGAATATATTCTTACGACAAAAATTTATTACAAGTTTATAAATCTTTTTTGAATGCAAAATTTTTGTTCATTCATCTGCTTTCGTACCTTGCATCGTTTTTCCAAAAATTTGATTTTTTTACTGTCAATGTTATTTTCACGAATAAAACAAAAGCGACGCATCCTATCGAAACATGATTAGTAACAAATTTGTAGCCCTCCTTTGGATAAAAAATTTGATGTTCCTCATTTTTTTTCGTAGCTTGGGTTATTCGTCTAAAAATTTAATTTTTCTATTTTCAATACAGTTTTTTACGCACAATTTTGGTTGATTCGTCTTTTGTCGTATCTCACATAGTTTGACAGAAAAATTGAATTTTTGTTTTTTTAATTTTTTTTGTGCTATCAAAATTTGAATTTTTGATTTTTCGGAAAATTCAAAAAGCTGTTATGAAAATATTGTAGGGTGTTCAAAAAGAAACGTTTTTCTCCTTCTGGCTTTTTTTCATATCGTGTGTTTTTCGGGTTAAAATGTTCATTTTCGTTTCCTTTATGGAATTTTGAAAACGATACAACTCCGGTAATTTTTTTTTTATTCAAAAAAGTCATTGAGATAAATTGTTCGAGTTTTTGAGTACTATAAATATCCGTACATAGAATTTTTGAATTAAAAAAAAAAATGGTCTCAAAAATTTTCAAAATGCTCTAACTTTTTGAATTTTGATCCAAATTAGCTGGTTAACGAACTTGTTCTTTCTTTTTAGGCCCTAAGAAAGTGTGCCAAAGCACAATCAAATCTGGTCTCAAAACGTGGAGATTTGATGAAATCCGACCATGTCAAATTTTACATAAAACCAATACCTTCTCATTACAATGAGAATGTAAAAAGAAGGCGTTTTTGTAAGATTTTCAGCTTTATTGAAACAACTGGGTGCAGATGGCGATTCTTGTGAAAAGACTACGGTGTCATCCAGCAAGGTTTTCCCTCCAGTTATTTTTCTTCAAAATAATGGCATTAAATTATTTACACACTCTATCTATTTCACGTTTCTTTATTCCCGCCTCGCGTCTAGATTCACCGGAAAATATTTGTTTAATTTTCAACGAATTTCAATCTTAATATTTTTAAGAAAATATTATTCAGAAAATTTCAATTTAATTCAATTAAAATCGATTCAATTTTAATTTGTAGAATAAATATTTAAGAATAAGTGCAATACTTCGCCAGGAAAAAAAATTCCGTAAATCGTTGCAGAAAGAGACAATCATTCACGGCATAAAATTATCAATTGTTAATCAAAATTGAATGCAAATTCTGACTTTTGTCTTTCATTTCATGTTGGGCATAAATATTTTTAAACTAAATCTGAAATCATTCAAAAAGTAATTTCAATTTTCAAACGACGGAGCGATTCGTAGGATGAAACAACGATATTCGTCGTCTCAGACGACGATGAGTCGTCGTTTTGGACTACGATGCCCTTTCGTCTTTCAAACGCTGATTTTTCTCTGCGTGTGAGTTTATATTATTTGACTTTCTAACCGATTCGACACATTAGAAACGGCTACAGGAGCACTCCAGAGGCCGGAAGGCAATGCCGTTCAACAGTACATTTCTTCCTGGTAGTACATGGGCATATATCGCCTGTGAGTCTCTTTAATGTGGAAATGCACGTGATCTTCCTGAAAAATGATGAAAAGTGAATTACATTCACGCATAATCTATTTTACCTCATCTTATTTACTTTACGCTTCGCGTCTAGGTTCGACGAACATTTTTGTTCAATATTCAAACAATTTTAATTCATAGCAGCTTATTTTATTCCGTGATTTATTTTGAGGAATGTTATTCGTTTTGCTTTTGTTTAGCAGTATTCATTATTGATTAAAATTGAATGACAATTTCCACTTTTTCGTACGATTGAAGAATTGAAGAATTTTTGTATTCTTTATTTAATAACGTATATAGTAAGTACATTCTAAAATTTGTTTGTCTTTTTTCACGTTCGAGATTCGTGAAGGGAAACAAAAAGAGATTTTATTTGAAACGAGTCTTATGGAACGGTTTGTAATAATCTGATATTTCGTAAAATATTTTCTTCTATCGAATAAGAATTTTATTCAGCCAAGGCGTTTCATAAAAGTCTATTTGTGTACATAGTATGAAAGAGAGCAGATAAAAAGTTTGGTTACACTGCTCGCGTAAGTGATGTACTCATGATGAAGCATCAGAAATTTCAAGGGCTTTGAAAGAATCTCTGCACATCTTTGAAAAATTAATGTTATTCTAAATTTTCTTTTATTATTCCAATTATGCTCGGTAACATTTTCGAAAAGAATAATGATTCTGAATAGAAATATAAAATTATCGAAAACAAATTGTTATTCAGATCTAAAACAAAGTATTTTTTTAAAGAATTACAATAATATTATCTTCGAATGGGAAATTTCTGAAAATAATTCTGAGTTGAAAGTGTAGCTTAAAAAAAACGTTATAATGCAGATCTGGAACGAGGAAGTTTCCAGAAAAATTACAATTTTGAGATAGAGCAGTAGATTTTGGAAAATAACTATCCTTGTCCTTTATTTTAGACTCAGTAGGAAGAATTTTCGAGCATATAACGCACTTTCACATATTACGACTTTTGAACACAAAGACATTTGAGTTGAGAAAAATGGTTAAATTTTAAAACCAAACGGGCAAATTATCCACCAACTGATTAAGTTGAATTGTTTCATTCTTAACCAGATGGTTATATTTAATTTACTTAATTTAATTCAGTTAGTTAGATGGAAATTCTCAACTAAAATGAAGAAGGAATTTGCATCATAAGAGTTGAACTTTCAACCAAAAAACAACAAATAGTTAGCACAAACAACAAGTAGTTAGCAAAAAACACAAATAGTTTAACGTTCTACCAAGTTAAATTGTGACATTGTTAAAACCAGCTCTGAATTCAATCTCGTATGTTACCATTTTGTTTGTATTTATGATTATACATTACTTATTTCAGGAGCACTTTGCTTCCCGTTTTCAGATATATTTTCTTTTTTATGGAGGTAGCATTAATTATTTTCTTCAATAATAGATCCACCAAAATGATCATTTTGATCAATTTCAAAATAGAAATTGATAAAAAATACAAAATTACGAAATAATAATACTAAAAATTTATTGAAAACAAAGACCAATCAGTCAAATCAAATTTTATATCCAAAATGATAATTTTTCGAGCTGGAAAAGAGAATGTAAGGGTTCTGTCGAAATCTACAAAGCATAGGGTGAAGGACCAAGGAAGATAAAAGTGAGCTCATTATTCAAGAATTTCGACGGCTATTTTTACAACTTTTATGACTTGTGAATGGCGCGTTTCATTCAATCTCCAAAACGAATAGAGTGGAAGGAGGAAGATTGTTGATCAAAAACCTCGAAATTTTCTCTATTTGCTAGACTTAATAGCATTGGCGCCTTCTGAATAATCAAAGATAACAATACGTGTAAAAAGAAGAATGAAAATAAATTTCCGTATTTTCGTCTACTGTGTGTTTTACACTGCAAACAAGGATAAAAGGATGAATATATGACCTAAAAAAGCTGGCGGTTTCTATGCTAATTAAAGGCATAAGTGGTAGGAGAACAAAGTTGACTTATTATTTCGAAAACCACAATCAAAATCATTAAAATCAAAATCGATTGGGAGAAAATCACTAATTCGAGTAGTCGAGCTATTTTCCTAATTTAACAGTGAAAAGCTATTTGCTTGGCTGAGAGAAAAACATTCACAATTGTAAACAATAGTTTGAAGAAAGTTATTCACATGGAGAACGTGAAGAATAGAAAAGTTTAATAAAACGTCACAATGGTGTAACATTTTTAGCTGTATTGAGACAATGAGAAAGCCATATTGAGACATTGTCAGCGTGACCGATCCTGTTTCCATCTTCGGAATATTGCCTTTGAATCGTTCAAAAAAGTCACAAAAAAGAACAATTTTTTAAATCCTCCAAATATATTGGATCAATATGGGATCAATATGGGTCAGCTTGAATGAGCATACAATTGAGCCATCAAAGATTAGTAAAAAATTAGTAATTCAATTAATTGAGATATTTGCTTATTCACTAGTGAAAAACAAGTTATTCTTTGATGCAGAAAATAAATCGACTTAGGACTGTATATATTTCTTAAACTAGCTGTTAATTCGATCTCGAGTGTTTCCACTTTGTTTGTGTTTATAATTATATGGTGCTCATTTCAAGAGGATTTTGTTTTCCATTGGAAAATGTATTTTCTTTTTCATAAAGCAAGAATTAGTGTTATTTTTTTAATAATAGACAAGCCAAGGTCTTAATTTTGATTAATTAAAAAATATAAATTTACAAAGAATACAAAAATACGAAATAATACAAAAAATGTTTAACCACAAAGACAAATCAGACCAATCCAATTTTGTATCAGAAATGATAATTTTTCGAGCTGGATAAGTGGAGGGAAATGTTCTGTCGCACCCTTTTTCTTTTCCAGCTCTATGAGTTGTTCACAAAAATTGTCACTTTTATTCCGTTTAAAAATTTATGATCAAAAAGTCTTTCCTATTCATGCGTGAACATTGAATTATGTTGACGAAAAAAGTTTTTCTGTTTGAAAAAAATGATTTAAATATTATAAATGAGCATAACCTCCATCATCTTCAATAAAGTGTATTGATATCATAAATGAATCAATTTGCCTCGAATGAGAAATGTGTTCCGTTCTTGCGCCAATTATTAATTATGCTAGTGAAAAATGTTTTACCATAAAAAGCCATGTTCTCAAATATTATGGATTACGATAGCTTCCTTAATCTTCCATAAAATCACTTAAGATTTTCAGCTTCATTGAAACATTCGGAATCTGATTGCGATACCTGTAAAAATGCTATGTGACATCCAGTACAGTTTTTCTTCAAGTTGTTTTCGGTTAAAACAGTAATTGCATTAAATACGGTATTCCGAATAATTTTATTTCAAAGAATTTATAGACAAAAATAGCCTGAAATGGTAGGGTAGTTGGAGAACTATCCCCTAGGAAAGTTGTAAAAAAGGCTAGTATTGAGACGATGAAACCCCTGGAATCTTATCTTTAATCACTGTCACGAAAACTTAAGAAACCTCCACGAGTGTCTGAGATGTGATAACAAATTTCCGAGCGTATCAGCGTCGGCTTTTCAGTCGGCCGATTATACGCTTTGGAATATTGTCGTTTGGCGAAAATATTTCTTTTTCTTTCCCCTATTGCCTCATTTGTTAGAGGGCAAAATAAAAATATCGAATTACAATTATCCCAACACGCCATGCGTAACCATAGCGGCTCGTACCACTCACCACTCATCGTATCTTTTCGGTTACGCAGTGGTCGGCGCCGTTATGGCCATGCACCGGTCAATCTACTTCAGTACCGCTAAAAATCTGAGCCTTCCAGTTGACTTTGTCGAAATTACACCAGGACCGCTAGGAAACTGAAATTAAGAAATATTAACAAAAGAATGGTACAGTTTGAAATATTTAACTCAGACGCTTTCAATGTAGATAATTATAAAATTCATTCATATGTTACTTTTTATGATTTTTAATTACTATACTATACAATTATTATTAACTTTACATGTTTCTGAATAAGAAAAATGTTAGTAAAAACTTTCCAGATAATAAAGAATTGTTCCGGGAATAAAATATTCCATTGTTAATTAAAATTGAATGAAAAGTTCTACTTTGTCTAAGATGGAAGAAAATCCTTTTAATATGTTTAAGGATTCAAAATTGAAATTTACTTATAGGAAGAAGTATTGGAAACCAAGATTCTCATTTTTCATAAGCTACGTTTTAATATAGGGCGAACGATTTTCTTTTCAATTTGGAAACAGTTAGAAATTAATTTTAGTTAATAATGTCAATTTTTCCATAAAGAAAAATAATTATAATTCAGGTCTGGAATAAGGAATTTCTTGAGAGAATTATAATTTCAACTTGGTAGAGGCAATTATCGAGAAGAATTAAAATTCTAACTTGAAATAGGGAACTAACCGAAAATAAATAAAAATTCGAGCTTGGAATCTCCCAACAGAATTATGATTCTGGTTTCGAACACGGAATTTTGGAAGAAAATAATTATAATTCCGATCTGAAATGAAAAATTGCCTAAAATATTTATGATTCTGACTTGCTAAGGAAATGAGTTTCCATGTAAAAGGATGAATCCTCAGGGAAAAAATGAAGTTTGAAAATTTTTTTGAATTTTCGACTAATGAAGATACGTATGGGGACGGCGATTTGTCAAGCTCAGCTGAGAGGGCAGCACCGTGAGTGGTGATGTACCTTGTACACAAGAACAAGGCATTATCTACTAGCGGCCGCAAGTGTCAGTCGCCGTCCCCATTCAATCAAAATTGGAATATTTTCTCCGAATTTAAGCGAAATTGGTTTAACAATGTGCAATTATGTAAACAGTTTTAATTTGTTCAAACATTTGTTTTTCCAGGAAAGTCGCGAAATTAACGTATTTTCTAGACGCTACGCAATCTTGAATCAATTACAACAATAAAAGAAATTGCTTAAATAATTATAGTATAGATTTTTGTCTCTCACGAATTTTAAACAAATACTGTAATGTGCCATTTCCCGGGTTTTCCCAATTTAATGATTACACTGTGAATTCGAGGTTAAAATGAGGGAAAGTCTCAACTGCAGTTTTCACATTATCTTAGGAAAAAAAGGTGATTATTTTTGCATGCTCAATTTATTTATTAAAGTATTAACACATAGTTCACTGAATATGGTAGTATATAATAAGAGAATATGACAGAATATAGTAATATAAGAGATTAGGCAATAATTTCAGAATATCCAAAGAATATAGAGATTTTCACAATGCAGGTCACTCGCGATATAACTTTATAATATCGAACAACAACCGCTACTTGCAGGGCGTTTGACCGAGGTCGAGCCCATAGCTGTTGGCGAATTCCGGTTACGTGCGTGGCCTTCGCCTGAGGTCGAGCCCGTACCTTTCAGCAAATAATGGTTACGTGCGTGGGGATCGACAAAGGTCACGCCCATAGCTTTTAGCAAATTACGGTGACGTGCGTCCTCCTCGGCCGAGATCCTGCCCAAAGCTTTTTGCATATTGTAATTGTGGACGTATTCTTCTAGTTGGTCTTCTGGCTGTTTTTCATAGAGTATAGTGTGTAACACCTCCCTAGTGTTTGGTATTGTTATGTACAGAATGTTGTGTCTTGATCCAGGTATGTATTGCGGTGGATTAGCCCGATCGTATGGTTGCCAATCGCAGGATTCTCCGCATCGCATTGTTATACCATCTATCAGTGCCAAAATTGATTCTGGTCTGAGATTCTCAGGAGGAGTGTCAGGTGGTGCCAACGAAACCATTTTATAGGAAATATGTAAATTTCCGTTCGGGATACGCACTATAGCTTGATACTTTTTAAAGTCTTTTAATGGTATAGCCTTCACCCAACGGGGCAGGGATCCAAGTTCCCTGAATTCTTGATGTAGCACTTCATGCTCGGTGAGAACTTCAATTTCACCGCTTGACCTCCCGTACCTCATCTCAGCACCTAAGGCTGTGGGGGAAAATTTGACATTTAACAAGTTTTTGTATACTAGTAAACTTAAAGATTTAGTTTTAGAATTATGAGAATCGTCCGCAATTTCACACCTCAGTTTTTCAACGGATCTTCACGTTTTGAAACACTACGAAGCCGAAAATCCAGGTTTGGAAATGGCGTCTGTCTGTATGTCTGCAGACATACGAACGGACAGACGAACATGTTCGTTCGTCCGTAAACACGATAAATGTCGAAAAAATGAACGGAGCAAATCGACCGTATGGTACATTTTCTGGGTCTTAAAAGAAAGAACTAGTTCGTTAACGAGCATTCCTTGACTAGCGGTTATGGTTTTATCCGTCGAATAAGAGAAGAATTGAAGCTTTGCAGAATATTTCAAGTCAAACGACGCGAAATATGGTAAAATGTCTCCAAGAGAAATTATAGCTTTTGAAAAGGCCTCTAATCACCATTCTTAGATAGGTCTTGTCATTTAGGTTTTATTCATCAATAATACGATGAAAGCAATAGGAAAGTCAAATTTGGGGTCAAACAAAGTGAAATACGGAAAAAAGGAATTGTCATTTAGGTTTTATTAATTGAAGACACTATGAAAAAATCGAAAATTCAAATTTTGAGCAAAACCGTGTGAGATATGGAAGAAACTTTCAGAAAGGAAAAGAAGATTTTAAAAACTCTTACAAAATTCGATTTAACCATTTCTGATAGGACTTGTCATCGTCGTGCATGACTTGGATAAAAAAAAAGATATTTGCTTGTAAATATTATAAAATTGAAAAAATCTTTAGGTTTTAGGCGATTGTTGAATTTGTTTTAATTTTCATTCAAAAAGGAGGATTATTTACCTTAAGCTTTATCAGCCTTAAAAAACACATTTTGATTGCAATGCACGCATATTTTTTGAAACTCCAAAGAAAAAAGATTAATCGCTTAAGAAATAGTTCTGGTTTAACTATACACTGTTAAAAATGTTTGGAATTCTCCAACACTTCTACAATACAAGCGTAAGGCAAAATTGAAAACACGGTATTGGAATGACGAAATTGCAATACATGTATTGTAGCGTTTATAAGTCGAAAATTGTGCGCATGCGCCTCATCCGACCCATGTATCGCTGCATGATCCGTTGCATTTGAAAACTACAACATTATGTATTGTAGCGTTACCCTACATTTCGGAAATAAAGTTCCAATACATTTAGTGGAAGTTTTATGCGGGAATTTTTAACAGTGTATTTAAATCAGGGAGATAAAACTCTACCAAAAAAGAAAAATGGTCAAAAACTGCATGAAAACCGTTAAATTGTTTAGTAAAGAATGAATTTTTATTCAAGAAGATAAAGTTTCAACTAATTAGACTACTTCTCTACGACCAAATTTTCCACTAAAACTAAGTTTAATGTTGGCGGGACATGAATTTTTAACAAAAAATAAAGTAATTTTCTTTTTGAACAAAATTTCACCCAAATAAAGTAGATTCAATGAAATAGTTCTCGTTTCAACTTAATTTAATTTTCTATAAAAAAAGACTTAAATTGACAGAAAAACACATAAATTTGCAATTTAAGATCAATTTTTATCTAAAAATGGAACAGGTTTATTTTCAGTTACAAACGTTAATTCTCAACAAAGAAAATGAATTTTGAACAAAATGGTTACACCTTTAACAGAAGAATTTAATTTTTAATGAAGAAAAATAAACTAAAAATTTCATGTTTTTCCGTTTATTTCAGTAATAAAAAAAATTTACAAAAAAGTTTTGAACAAAAGTTGTAGATCTTTCAAAAATACATATTTTATGTCCAAGATGTTTTTACCCTACGACTGATAATTTTCGAGAAAATAGACGATAAATATGAAAAATCACAGAAATACTGCAAAATGTTCAGCGGTGCGTAAGTAGGCATTAATGCTAAAACAAATGGGTTAATGGCAAAAGATATGTTTTCACGAAACATTAGGGAACAAATGGGGATGGTATGCGTCCTAAGTTATTTCTGTGGCCAGTAACAGGGGTGTTTTCTCGCCCCCCATGATACGTTGGAAAGGGGGTCGCGTGTAACCTAAGTTATTTATGTGACCAGTCACAGGGGTGCCTTCCCG
>CAKNXH010000980.1:195979-209310 GCA_932178445.1 Andricus quercusramuli
CCGCCCCACATGACGCGTTGGAAAGGGGGTCATGTGTAACCTAAGTTGTTTCTGTGGCCAGTCATAGGGGTGCCTTACCGCCCCCCCCCATGCGCGCTGGAGAGGGGGTCATGTGTAACCTAAGTTATTTCTGTGGCCAGTCATAGGGGTGCCTTCCCGCCCCATGCGCGTTGGAAAGGGGGTCATGTGTAACCTAAGTTATTTCTGTGGTCAGTCATAGGGGTGCCATCCCCCCCCATGCGCGTTGGAAAGGGGGTCATGTGTAACCTGAGTTATTTCGTGTGGCCAGTCATAGGGGTGCGTTCCCACCTGTTCATAGGAAAGGTGGAAAAAAGTGTAGATTGACGCTTGACAATGAGAATGTGACTAACTCAGTGAAGTGATGAGATGTGCCGATCGCTGACTCATAACTCAGAATAGGTAATAATCACTGAATATCTTTATTTTCAAGCCACCTGGCTCTAACAGCTGAAGGGTGAATCCGTAGGTGAGGATGGAACAGGTACATGAAGGGACTAGAACATTAACGAACTCCCCGAAAACGTAATTTATACGATTGTACGTTGATGCTTATTGCGCGAAATTCATTTGAAAAATTATTCAGTTTAACGAATATGATCTGAAAAAGTAACAACTCACAACAGACTGCAGAAATGGTTTATATTAAGAATTATTAATTGTTCGAATAATTTCAAAATATCTTAAGCAGAAAAATATTATTCTTAAAATTCGTTAATTGTGTTATTAATTGCTGAAAAGAATGAATTTTTTTGATTTGCAGAGAGGAGAATTTTTAAACGAACCAAAATTGTTTAAACAAATAAAACACATTTTAAAAATTGCTAAATATTCTGTAGAAAAAAAGTATTACTCTTAAATTCCTTTAATTGTATATGTATATATTTGAACTCTCCCTTTTACGGGTTTGAGGGCCTCCGCTCCCTGTACATATGTTTACATTTCATCCTTAGTCTAACTTAACCGCTACTTATTTCTAATGCATCGCCTTATATAATAACAATAATCTTAGTACTACTCTTCTTAAACTACAGACAATCAGCGATCTTCCCGGGCTTCCGTTTTCTCTTACCATCAAATTCATTTAGACCGATTTAAAAATTTAAAATTTTTACTCGTTAGTTTCCTTTAAACAGGATTACCCGTTTGGCTCTGCCCTGATCCCTTGCTTTCTCTTATTTCTTCCAGTTTTTTCATCCACATCACTCCCTGTCCATTACCATCCAAAATCCATCTTACACATTCATCAACACTCAACTGTCCATCTTCCTCTCCTGTACACCTCTCTAACACATGTGCCCATGACTCCCCTTCGTACCCACATACTCTGCACAGATTGTCCTCTTCATCCATCCAATATCTACAAGCTCTCACTCCTTCTCCCATTCTAAACCGTATCACCCTATTCCATTTGTCTTCCTTTTTCATCAATTGCAAATATTCTGGTTCCGTCACCCCTTTGACCATCATATACCATCTGTTGTACTTTGAATCCATAATCTTTCTCCATCTCTCTTCTCCTTGTCTCACTAATAGCTCTAATTCAATGTTCTGCCAATCCAGAACCCCTTCCTGTATATCACAAACACTCCTCATTTTTTTCCTTTCTTCCTCTCATTTTGAATTTCCCAAATTGCCTCTCGTCTCCTTGTTCCGAACTTCATCCAAGCATACTTGTGCTATTCACGATTTGAGGAGAGGAAATTGTTTAAACAAATATAAATTGTTTGAATAATCACCAAGTAAGTTAAACAAGAACTACTGATTGTTTAAACAATTCAAAATTATTCAAAATATACTTTAAAACTCGTCACTTATCGATTAAAAATGATTCATGTTGAAATTTTTTTTCAAAATACCGTCTTTAGCATGAATTTCATAGAAAACTGCTATTTCGCATTTTTTGGGGCATCTTCCGGGATTTTCCAATTAAAAACCCCATGTTAATTTCAAAAGCCCGGAAGCACGGGTTAACGTTGGAAAATTAAAAATTAAAATTAAGGAATTTCTTCTTCCGGCAAACGAACACAATGGGGTGGTTTTATCACCAAAAATCGAAAGTCGAATTTTCGACCCACCCTAATAGTAGAGATATGTCATTTCTATTCCATTTCTAGATAAAAATTGATCTCAAGTTGAAAATTTATATGTTTTTTTCAATTTAAGTCTTTTTAAATAGTAGTCTAATTAGTTGACAATAAAATACATTTAAAAAATTGCTAAATATTCGGTAGAAAAAAAGTATTACTCTTAAATTCCTTTAATTGTTTAAATAATTACCAAACATCCTCCAAAAATATATTTCTTTCAACATTCTTCAATTGTGTCATTATTTTCAGGAAATAATAACTTTTTCCGACTTTAGGGAATCGGGTAGTGTTTCTAGGTGGATATTTTCTACCAGTGTGGGTCCACCACACCTACGACGGGCCAACAGCACGCAGAATTCATGGACGGTCACCCGTCCAAATACTAACCGCGACCAACGCTTCTTAACTTCAGTGATTTTACGAGAACTGATGTTTCCAGCGTGGTATCGCCGTTGGCGATTTCACGATTCACAGGAGAAACAAATTGTTTGAACAAATACTAATATTTCGAACAATTTAAAATTATTTAAAATACACTTTAAAACCCGTCACTTATCGATTGAAAATAAATCATGTTGAAATTTTTTTTTTTAGAATACCGTCTTTAGCATGCATGTGATAGGGAACTGCTATTTTGCATTTTTTTGTGCATTTTCCGGGCACAATTAAAGGGATTCAGGTGTGTCGAAATTAAAAGCTATTGAATGGAAATTATTCCTTGAATACTCCTCAAGAGGTGACAATACTTCAATTGAAAAAAAATATATCAAGTACTTCTTTGTCCCATTTTTTTTAGAATCGAGCTTTTCCCATTTACAACCCCATGTCAATTTGAAAAGTCCGGGGGCACCGGTTAACGTTGAAAAAAAATAATTACGGAATTTCTTTTTCGGGAAAACGAACAAAATGGGGGCGTTTTATGACCAAAAATCGAAAGCCGAATTTTTACAGGCATACATTTAGACCACCCTACTCTACTATGTCTCATTCGACACTTGATTTGCGATTTCATCATTTTTGAGGCTTAGATTTCTGATTGGTTGAGTTTGTGAATGATTGACCTTTCGCTACAATTCTGAATGTTTCATTTTGAAATAAAGTATAATCGTGAAGCTCATAAAACAAATCGAATTTAAATGAAAAATATTGTAATCAGTAGCACGGTCATTATGCCAAGACTTTCCGTATCAGTTCAGAAGTACGGAATTAAATCTTGTAGGAATGATAGGAAACTTCATCAATGAAGAACTCAAATTGAACGCTCTTAAGCAAACATACTAAAAAACACACAGATATATACATATGGATTATTTGTTATAGACGTTAATTATTATATTACACTCACAATCGTTAGGCAGGAACCCCACCAACAGGAGGAGGAGAAAAGAAGGAATTTTCTTCATTCTTGCTAACTGTCTCACTGACCAAGAAAGACGAGAGTGAACTGATTACTGTAGAATTTCGACGACTATTAAAACTAACTTTGCCGAAATCTGATTGGCGCATTTTATTTAATCTTTGAAACGAATAGAGTGGAAGGAGAAAGATTGCAGATGTGACACCTCGACATCTTCTCTATTTGCTAGGTTTAATGTACCTGGCGCTTTTGAAATAATCAAAGATAACAGAGCATGTGAAAACAAGAATTAAAATCAATTTCCTTATTTTCGTCTATCTTATGTTTTGAACTGCAAACAAGGATGGATGAAATCACTTTGACCTGAAAAAGCTGGCGGTTTCTATGCTAATAAAAGGAGTGAGTGGGAGGAGAGCCAAGTTGACTCATTGTTCATAAATCCACAATCAATATCGACAAAAATGGAAATTGAAGGAAATTGAAATTGGAGCTTTTTGAAAAGCCGGCGGCGTTTTGCTAATTTTTGGTTTTTCTAATTTTATATAATTATTCAAAATATGTCGAGTTTCTTGAGGCCGTAGAACAAATTTCAATTCTGAAATTGTATGGAAATGGAGATTGTGATGAACAGAAGAGTTTAATGAAAAAGGCGATTTTGCAAAACGACCATTTCTATTGAAACAATTAGGAGGCAGTTTTGTCATATTTGAAAATAGATGTTGTCACATCCAACAAGATAAGGTGAAAGAAAAATTTAATATAAAATCTGAAACAAGAAATTTCCGAAAATAATCGTAATACTGATTTGTTAGAGAGAATTTCACAAAACAACTACAATTCTGAATTTCAAGAGAAGTTCATTCAGGAGAATTATAGTTGTGATTTGCTACAGGGAATTCTTGGAAGAAAATTATAATTTGGATATGAAATAAGGATTCTTTCAAAATAATTATGCTCTGAAGTGAGGGATTTTCGTTTCTCGCATATTTTGAAAAAAAATATAGAAGTTTTTACTTAGTCAAAATATATTGACTTTTTCGATCTATATAACATATATTAGTTTACAATTCGTCCAAAAAAATGAACAGTGATACATAGATAAGTTTAATGAAAGCAGGCGATTGTGTAAGATTTGCATCTTTATTGAAACATTTAGAAGCTGAATGTAGAACTTTCAACTAGAGAACGTGCCCTCCAGCAAGGTTTTTCTTCAAGTTATTTTTCAACAAACTCATGACAATGAATTATTTACACATTCCATCTATTTTACCTTGCATCATTCACGCCTCGCGTCTAGATTCGCCGAAAATATTTGTTTAACTTTGAAGAATTTCAATCCTAATATTTTGAAGAATATATTATTTAGAAATTTTGATTCAATTCATTGAAAATCAATTCAATTGTAATTTGTGAAATAAATATTTAAGAATAACTTCACTACTTCACGAAGAAAAAAATTTCCGTAAAACGCTGCAGCAATGAAAGAATAATTCAGGGCCTAAAATAATCAATTGTTGATAACAATTAAATGCAAATTTTTGACTTGTGTCTTTCATTTCATTTCGGGAATGAATATTTGTAAACTAAATCTGAAATTATACCAAAAGTAACTTTAATTCCTAAAATGGTTCTAGATAGACCAGCCTCTTAGGAAGGAATGAAACCTATTTGTTGAATGTACTTGATAAATTTAATTGATATAATTGATCATAATTTTCATCGAATAGAATTGAAGCGTGATGATACGTGATTTTTTTTTTGTTAACTAAAAATTCATATAGCAGGTACACTATAAAGTTTTTTGTTATCTATCACGTGCAAGAGTGAATAATGTAATACATTATACTGAAAAAAAAAGTAAAAAAGTCTTCCTCAGGATGGACAAACTAGCTGAAGCTAATACTGCTCTCCGCGATTTGCTCCCTGAAGATATTAATCTCTGGAATCTGAACTGTGCAGTTTACGAGAAGGCGGTTTCCCTGCTTAGCGACGATAGGAGTAACGATACTTCGGTACGTCTGAGTAAGACACGCGAGCGTATTGCACAGCTTCAGTGCAAAATTGAAACGGCGAGACGGCATGCATCAAATGTTCAGTGTGTGATTAGCTACATAACATCAAATAAAAAGTTCCCTCCAAAAGTTAGGGCAATTGCTCGAATCTTGAGGAAAGCAAATCACACGCTGAACAAGTGCAAACTGTCGACCATCAAGGAGCACTGGGCGAAAAAAATAAGATGTCTTTCAACAGCGAAACAGCGCCTTGAACGGCGAGTCAAGTGGATTCAAGAAAATTCCACCTTTTCTACTAATCCCTCCCGTCTGTTCAATAAAGCGTCATGTGTAGTTAAAAATGCGCCTAGTCGAGAAGACATTCAAGTCTTCTGGGAGTCCAGAAGAAGAGTGTCCACTAATTACTGCTGAAGAAGTGAAGAAAGTTATCGCTAGAACTAAGAACTTTTCAGCGCCAGGGCCAGATAAAATCAACAACTTTTGGTGGAAGAAGTTTACTTCTACGCACCAACATCTAGCTCGTATATTTACTACTTTCTTAAACGGAGAACAACCCGTCCCGCAGTGGCTAGTGGAAGGACGCACGGTATTGATCCCTAAGACCGGAGATTTGTCAAGTCCAAAGAACTACAGGCCCATAGCTTGTTTAAACACCAGCTACAAGCTATTTACTGGCATCCTCAAAGAGAGGATATTAACATCTATCGAGCCGATATGGAGTGTAATAGTCGAAAAACGTGGATGCAAGAGAGGGCTGGCAGGTTGCAGGGAGAACCTGTTAATAGACAGGTTAATAGACCCAGCACTCGATCAGGTATCGACGCAATCTGTCCATGGCTTGGATTGATTACTGTAAGGCATTCGATAACACGAACCATGAGTTACTTATTAAGCTCCTTGAGTGCATGGAGGTGCATCCAAAAATAGTGAGATGCATAAAAGAGTTTATGCTCTTGTGGAAGACAAGATTTGTCATAACATCTGACAAAAGACAAGTGACTACAAGCTTTGTCACATACAAGAGGGGGTCTTTCAAGGAGACTCTCTAAGTCCGATACTTTTCTGCATCTCCCTCTTGCCTCTATCTATTGTGCTCCGAGGAAAAGCTCTGGATACCTATGTGGCCCGCCGAACAGAAGGACAGAAGGAACAGAAGGAAAAAAGGACCTTAACATCCTTGTAGATGCGGTAAATAGGTATTCTAAAGCGATTGGCATGAGCTTCGGACTGGACAAGTGTGCCTGCGTCCACCTACACCAAGGATGACTAGAAACTACATCATCCCGTGACGATCAGGATGTTCAACTCATAGGCGGAAATACCATTCAACATCTTGGTGTATGATTTAAAAACGGCCCTTGGAAAAAGGTATCGCCAAATTCTCAGAAAAATGTGGGCTTCCGAATTATCTAGAAAGAATAAGATCCAGGCGACCAATATGCTGGCCGTTCCTATACTGCTCTACACGTTTGGTGCAGTAAAATGGAACGTCGATGAGTTGAAGCAACTTGATCGAAGCACACGCAAGATGATGGCAATACATCGAAGTCTTCATCCTAGATCTTCCGTACCTCGGATATATCTCCCTTGCGATAAAGGAGGTAGAGGCTTGCTAAGCTTAGAGTGTCTTCATCGAAGAACGGTTCTGGCTACAGCCTGCTCAGTTCTAAAAAGCACGGATTCCCTGATGCGA
The DNA here is from genome assembly GCA_932178445.1 of Andricus quercusramuli. Classification (NCBI taxonomy): domain Eukaryota; kingdom Metazoa; phylum Arthropoda; class Insecta; order Hymenoptera; family Cynipidae; genus Andricus; species Andricus quercusramuli. The sequence goes on from CAKNXH010000980.1 coordinate 203,150, forward strand.
CTTGTACACCAACATGAAGTCGCCAATGCTGCGGTGTTTTTATACCATGCCGCAGATAGGGCCGCAGAGGAGCTTGACCTCCTATTTAATTCCAGCGACACTTCACAAGGGCTAGCATCACTAACACCTCTGGTGCCCAAAGTCGTACACAGGAAGCAGAACATACGCTCCTGCTAAGAGAACATGCTGACAAACCCCTTCATGGTAGGTTCTACGGCATCATGCGTAGAGAAGAGCTCTCAATGGGTCTGTCAAACATGTTTCTCAAGTCTGCTGGATTGAGATCGGAGACCGAGGGATTTCTTTTTGCCTGTCAAGACGGCGTCATAGACACCTTAGTTTACCGCGAGCGCATAATGAATGTACATGTACGCGATACCAACTGCCGAGCGTGCAAGCAAGAGCCCGAAACACTTGGACATGTTCTCAGTGGATGCTCTAAATATGCATGCTACGCGTACATGGAGAGACACAATGCAGCTCTAAAAGTGTTATATTACCATCTTAGGCATTTCTATGGTGTTGATCTATTGCCCGTCTTGCCATACGCCCAGGGGGAGCTCGAGTCAGTTGTGGAGAATGATCAGTGTAAGATCTACTGGAATTTCTCATTCTCCACCACTCAACGTATCAGTGCTATGAAGCCTGATATTGTCCTCCAAGATCTGAAAAAAAAAGATCATTTACGTGATTGAATTCTCGGCACCAGCCGATGGTAATATCACGGCAAAGGAGGAAGAAAAACGGGCGAAATATCAAGCACTTCTGTTCGAGCTGAGTAGACTGTACCAAGGCTACAAAGTCCATCTTATAATTCTTATACTCGGCTGTCTTGGAGGTATGAAAGCTTCATTTGTCAGCCAACTCAACAAGATTCCGGCTTGCCAGCGTCAGGCTCATTTTATCGCGAACCGGATGCGAAAGGCTGTTCTTCTGGGATCACTCCATCTGGTCCGTCAACACTGTTCCTCTTAATATTCTACAAAGATTGGTAGCTCTAAAAAAGTATCCAGAGGTGAAACCTTCATCTCCAACTGTCTGGTCTGCCGCGTAAGGTCATCCGCGGCTAGAGACCTGACTCCAAGGAACAGTGTTGCCCGATGTTCTTACGCGTAAATTTCCCGCTCTTGCTTACCTTCTAGGATAGAAGGAGCAGAAGCGGATGACGTACACGTTCCAGTAGCTTTGGGATTGGTTTCTTTAAGGAATCATGATCGAAGCTTCCGCAGCCCACAACTTCTATAAATACCATTTTTGCAGATTCATTGTTATTTCTTCACCTTCATTGAAAGCGTACAAAGAATCATGATTTATGAAAATTCCAGCTAATTCAAAATCAGTTCATGGCTTTGTTATACTATTTTTAAGTGAAAAAATGCAGCACTTCTTCGAACTTCACTCAGAAAATTTAACAAAAAATCACATTTCTGACTTTGTTCTGGGAATTTAAAAAGATATATAATGCGGAATTATACCTTTATTTGAAAAGGAAGTACAATTATGTATAATATTATGTCTAAACGGGGAATTTTCAAAAATAATTATGATCCTGATTTTGATTGGTCAATTTTCAACAAAAAAATCTGCTTCCGATCTGTTTTAAGCAGTTTTCCACAAAAAATGTGACAATATTGAGTTGAAAATAGGCATTATTTCAAAAGAATTAGGATTCGAATTTTGAACAAGGAATTTCTGAGAAAAAATGATAATTTTGAGTTACGACAATGGATTTTCCAAAACAATTATATGTAATTATACATTGGATCTGAGAATTTCCGGAAAAATGTTCTAACTCAAATCTGGAACCAATTTTTCTTCTGTCCTAAACTCGAAAGGCCTTCCATGATAGAGCAATTAGGTAGGTTACGAATTAATTTTTCATCTGAGAATTGCTCTATTATAGTTTTGGGTAGAAATTTATCTAATTCCTCCATTATCACCCTATTTTCGTGAAAAGTCACCTTCTTTCCTACATTTTTATGAAACTTCCGGCTGCGTTACTTTTCTGGCGGAGGGGAAAAGAAACCGCATCTATCTAGACTTAATAAAGAAGAAGATAGTTAACAATTTTAGAAAAAAGAGGAATTTCCAAAGATGCAAATCAAAGTATAGGCGTTAAAAATGCCGAGATCAGCACTACTCTTCATTACACATTACTCGCACTGGGCAGACAACGAACTATCAAAAATCAAAAGATGAAGTGTCTGTCCACGCAAGTGGACAGAAGCAACTAGCTCCCTCAACCAATGTATCCGTGTTAACTTCAAGTTTTTCTGACACATGACAACTGGTATTTCTCGCGACAGCCCAGATTATGCTGATAGGTTCTACGGGTACCCAGAGTCGCTATCGTGCCTTGGTCAATCAAGGCTCTGAGGCCTCCTTCGTTAAGAAAACCACTGTGTAGTTACTTCAGTTACGCAAACACCGCGTAAATATTCCATTAAGGGATCGTCCATATGTTACGTAAGACGTTTTTCTTTTGTTTAAATAAAGACGAGATTAAAATTGCTGTGAAGTTGAGAAAGACACAACGATATAAACAAAAGAAAAACGTCTTACGTAATATATGGACGATCCCTAACGGGAATGGGTGCGTAACTCGCCGGTATAGCCCGGCTGTACACATCGCATATACACATACATGTACTGACTATTGTCGCCGATTGACTTATTACGAACTTATTCAACGCCGTCAGATTTTTTTACTGTACACATACACATTATCTGGAATAATAAACTGTAAATTTGTCACTGTGCTCAATTAATAATCCCTCATTCCATCTTGAGACTAAGGCCTTGGTCCTGCCTCGCCTTACATTAAACCTCCCCTCACAGCTGAGCACTGACCTTGACTCAAGCCAGTATGGTGATCTTTGCTTATCGGATCCTCACTTCTACAAACCCAGGTCGGTCGATTTCGTCTTGGGGTCCGATGTGTATTGTCGGATCCTGCGACCTGGCTTGCGTCATTTCCCACCTTCACCTTTAATTGCCCAGGATACTGCGTTGAGGTTATTGTTTCAGGATCGACTCACTCCGTCCTGCCACGGCGGGCGGACGCTCCATCACGAGCCTCTCTTACAGCTGGGCATTGTGTCCATGAGAATTACCTGTAGGAGGCTTTGCAACGTTTTTGGAGACTTGTCTGTCACATTCAGAAGCTGCCCTTCTTCAAAACTTCACCTGTCTTTGCTTGCTAAGTAGCCTATAGCTATAAGTAATAGCCTAATAGGGACTGACCAGCCAAGTAGTACTTGCGTGGTTACGCAAAAACCCATGCTATTGGAAAAGCTTTGTTGCTAACCGCGTGTCCTTCATACAGACCAAGCTGCCCTCGGCTGAATGGAGGCATGTGTCTTCCAAGGAAAATCCGGCTGATCTTGCCACTCGTGGAGTGAGGCTTGATGAATTTAAAGGTATTGAAAAATGGTGGCATGGACCAAAATGGCTCTCACTGCCCTCGTCGGATTGGCCAGATCGACCGGATGCCTTGCGAATACTACTCGTGCGAGAGTAGATCCCTGCACCGGAATTACTGAAACGGTTTTCGACACTAACGCGGCTGATCCGCATAGTGGTATGCTGTCGCCGTTCCCTGTTGAATCTTCAGAGACGAAGAGGGAGGAAATGTCTAATTTGTCATTTCTGACTTTTTCAGAGACTGCTGGCGTCACAATTAATGGAATATCTTCCAGCTGATCAAGTTACTCCAGCGCGGCTGTTCATTTCTTCAGGTCTGGACTACGCTGGGCTTATCCAGATACGTACGACAAAGGGCCGCGGTTATCGCTCTTGCAAGGGACACATTACCCTTCTTGATTTTTTTTTTGTTTGTTTCGCAACACATGCAGTTCATCTGGAGGTTGTAAGTGACTAAACCACGGCTACGTTCCTGGCTGCATGTCGCCGGTTTGTTGGTCGTCGTGGTAACTGCCTCAAGTTGTACAGCGGCAATGGCACGACCTTCGAGGGAGCCGCCCGAGAACTCAAGAGGATGTTCAACGCTTACCTTGCAGAGTTAACCCCGGCTCATTTTTTTTTTTTTTTGATTGGCAGCAATATAAGCCTCCTTCCTGACGCTGAAATACCAACAAATACCTGAGAACCGCCTGAGTCGTTTCCAACTTCTTCAACGTGTCCGTGACAACTTTTGGAAACGCTAGTCACTGGAATACCTCCAACACCTTCAGGAGCAGAACAAATGGCGCAGTCCATCCGAAAACTTTTCTGTGGGTCAGTCGATCCTTGTTAAGGACGAACGATATCAACCCTCGAGGTGGCATTTGGGACGCGTTTTTGAGGTTCATCCTGACACTGACAATATTGTTAGGGTGGCTACAGTAAAAACGGCCACTATAACACTAAGTCGTCACATCGCCATCTCTGTCCTCTCTCTCTACCATCACCAAGTGCTGCTACTTCATAGCCAGGCTGGGCGGATCGCTAGGCTGTATCCTTCTGCGCTTGCCATTGTTATAGCGAATATCTAAAATTTATTTTGTAGTTTATATTTTCGTCCAGCGGACGAAGGCGGGCGGAATGTTTGGCTGCTTTAGTGTCATCTGAAATTGTAGAGAGTTAGACTTAGTTTATTTTTCTTTTTGTTAATTGATTCATTTCCGGAAAGGGCTGCACCTAAAAATAAAACTGTAAGCTCTGCGCGTAGCTCGAAGGTCAACGCCGAGAAGGTAGAATGGAACCTTCTCGTACGACTTTATACGCAATGGATTAAGGAATTTGTTTTGACTTTTATAATTATCATTTTCTCAAAGATTCAGTCAGTTCAAGTTAAGCCTTCGTGAGTAACAAATTCTTTTAAAAGATTCCTTATTTCAGAAAGATGCCGTGAGCGGTACCGTAGGGTGGTCAAATTTTATGACGAATTTCCATGCATATTGCCCAAAAATTTGTTCAAATCTATTGTAAAAAAATCCATCTTTTAATAATATTTTAAGGTGGTTTGGGCAGCTGAATTCAAGCTCAACACTTTTCTTCACAATTCGCTATAGAATAGGAATACAATATTACTTTCAAAATAGCACTTCCATAAGCCTGTTTTATTGGGTCCCGAAAAACCCCATAAGTGAAAAAATGGCTTTTGCAAGTTTTTGGCGCCTATTATAATTTTTTTGCAGCTTTTTCAAAGCAAATGATTTCTTGTGAATGGAACACCACTTTGTAATAATTACTAGATGTCTAGGTAAATTGTTTAAACAATTTATTATTGTTTCTAGCGAATTTCTCCTAGAATAGAAATAGAATGTCACGTTTTTCTTTACTTTTCTCTTTTTATCCCATATGAAATTAAAATGAGGTAATACTCATTAATGTTAACAAATATGATTGGCTGAACTAATCATTATTATTTTTAACAATATTCGATTTGAATAATGCTAGGAAATTCGTCTTTTTTCTAAAATTTTAAAGTATCTTCTTCTTTATTAAGTCTAGATAGTTGCGGTTTCTTTTCCCCTCCGCCAGAAAAGTAACGCAGCCGAAAGTTTCACAAAAATGTAGGAAAGAAGGTGATTTTTCACGAAAATAGGGTGATAATGGAGAACCTAATCTTCTTAAATACAAAGAATGTAAATGTAATACGGAATGCAATACTGACCACTTTAAATATCTAACATTTGGAACGGAAATTCAACTTTTAAAAGATGAATTTTTACCCAAAACTATAATAGAGCAATTCTCAGATGAAAAATTAATTCGTAACCTACGTGGCGTGAATGATGCAAGGTAAAATAGATGGAATGTGTAAATAATTCAGTGTCATGAATTCGTTGAAAAATCACTTTAAAAAAAACTTTGCTGGAGGTCACGTTCTCTATTTGAAAGTTCTATAATCAGCTTCTAATTGTTTCAATAAATATGAAAATCTTACACAATCGCCTGCTTTCATTAAACTCATCTATGTATCACTGTTCGTGTTTTTGGACGAATTGTAAACTAATATATGTTATAGAGATCGAAAAAGTCAATATATTTTGACTAACTAAAAACTTCTATATTTTTTTTCAAAATATGCGAGCAACGAAAATCTCTCACTTCAGAGCATAATTATTTTGAAAGAATCCTTATTTCATATCCAAATTCTAATTTTCTTTCAAAAATTCCCAGTAGCAAATCACAACTATAATTCTCCTGAATGAATT
>CAKNXH010000980.1:209410-246676 GCA_932178445.1 Andricus quercusramuli
TCAAATTGACTTATTTTGGAACGTTTCTAGTTACAACTCACAATTATAATTATTTTAAATTACCTATTCCAATAATTATAATTCTTCTCGACATAAATTTGTTGAAATCACTTAAAATTTTTGGTGCTTTATTACATTATTTACTCGAGCAGTGTTGCCAAACTTGTTATCAGCTCTCTTTCAGATTATGTACATCAAAGAACCCTGGAAGAACTAGGCCTTGGATGAATAAAAATCTTATTTGATAAAAGAAAAAAGCTTACGAAATATTGTATTATTACAAGCGGTTCCATAAGACTCGTTTTAAAAAAAAATCTTTATTTGTTCCCCTTCACGAATCTTGAACGAAAAAGAAGACAAACATTTTTAGAATATACCTACTATTTACATTGTTAAATGAGAAACATGGAAATTTTCCATACCGTGACGCTCGAATTCTATTTGATGAGAATTGTGATATTTACCAATCATATTTGATCAATGGATTTTCAATTTATCCTAAAGAGCTGGACTGGTGACGATCTTTTTTCATATGACGGGGACAGAGATTTTCTTTTTTTAGGTAAGAAAATTGATTTCAGGAATTAAAATGACTTGCTAAATATTCTCAAATTTATTCTTGAAATTTATTTCCGCTAATTGACACGTGGAACATATCTAAACATTTTCCTTCCATGTACGAAAAAATCGAAATTTGCATTCAATTTTGATTAATAGTGGATTATTTCATTCCTTGAACGATTCCTGGCTATCTGATTATTTACTTTCCTGAATACTATCAAATAAAAACAAAACGCATATAAATCTTATGAATAGATTACGCAGCAAATAGAGGCTGTAAATTAAAATTCGTTAAAAATTAAACAAAAATTTACGTCGAACCTAGACACGAGGCGTCAATGAAACGTGGTAAAATATAGGATACGTGTAAATAATACTCATTTCAGCATTTTTCAGGAAAATCACGTGTAAATACCTTATCTTGGTGGATGTGACGCAATCTATTTTCAAGTATGACAAAACTGCCTTCTAATGTTTCAATAGAGATTATCGTTTTACACAATCGTCTTTTTCATTAAACTCTTCTGTTCATCACAATCTCCATTTCCATACAATTTCAGAATTGAAATGTATTCTACGGCCTCAAGAAACTCGACATATTTCGAATAATTATATAAAATTAGAAAAACTAAAAATTAGCAAAACACCGCCGGCTTTTCAAGAAGCTCCAATTTCATATTTTATTTTTAAAAAACTTGGTTCTCCTCCCACTCACTCCTTTTATTAACATAGAATCCGCCAGCTTCTTCAGGGCAAAGTGATTTCTTCATCCTTGTTTGCAGTTTAAAACATAAGATAGACGAAAGTAAGGAAATTGATTTTAATTCTTGTTTTTACAAATGTTGTTATCTTACATTATTACGAAAGCGCCAGGTACGTTAAACCTATCAAATAGAGAAAATTTCGAGGTATGCGCCAATCGGATTTCGGAAAAGTTGTTTAAATAGCCGGCGAAATTCTTCAGTAATCAGTTCACTCTCCTCTTTCTCGGTCAACGTGACAGTCAGCAAGAATGAAGAAAATCCCTTCTTTTCTCCTCCTCATGTTGGTGGGGTTTCTGCCTAACTATTGTAAGTGTAATATAATAATTAATGTCTATAAAAAATAATCCATATGTATATGTGTGCGTGTTTTTGAGTATGTTTGCTTAAGAGCGTCCAATTTAAGTTTTTCATTGATGAAGTTTCCTATCATTCCTAAAAGATTTAGTTCCGTACTTCTGAACTGATACGGAAAGTCTTGGCATAATGACCGCGCTACTGATTAAAATATTTTTTGTTTAAATTCGATTTGTTTTAAGAGCTTCACGATTATACTTTATTTCAAAATGAAACATTCAGAATTGTAACGAAGGTTCAAACATTCACAAACTCAACCAACCAGAAATCAAAGCCTCAAAAATGATGAAATAGCAAATCAAATGTCGAATAAGACATAGTAGAGTAGGGTGGTCCAAATTTATACCTGTAAAAATTCGACTTTCGATTTTTGGTTATAAAACGCCCCCATTTTGTTCGTTTTCCCGAAAAAGAAATTCCGTAATTTTTTTTCTCCACGTTAACCCGTGCCCACGGGCTTTTAAAATAAACATGGGGTTTTGAATGGCTGAAGCTCAAATTGCAAAAAAAAAAAAATGGGGAAAAGAAGTAATTATTATACATTTTTTGTAAATTAAAGTATTCTTACCTCTTGAGGAGTATTTGAGGAATGATTTCCACCCAATAGCTTTTAATTTCGACACACCTGAACCCCTTTGATAGTGCCCGGAAAATTCCCCAAAAAATGCAAAATAGCAGTTTTCTATCAAATGCATGCTAAAGACGGTGTTTAAAAAAAATTCAACACGAATTATTTCCAATTGATAAGTGACGAGTTCTAAAGTATATTGTAAATAATTTTAAATTGTTTAAAAAATTAGTATTTGTGTAAACAATTTTTTTCTCCTGTGAACCGTGAAATCGCCAACGGCGATACCACGCTGGAAACACCGGTTCTCGTAAGATCCTACAGTGGGAGTCTGTAACCCATACGTGGCGCGTCCCCGGGTGGCGGATAGGGGAACGCTCGCTGGAAACAGAGGGTAGGGCTAAAATAAAATAGGCCCCGCGTACCAAACAGACTGGGTGAAGGACACACCGAGAAAAAAACCATGACCGCTTCCTGTTGCGGCCCTGTACCGAGGGTTTCTGCTGAATACGGTTAACCTACTCAATAAGCAGTCGCAGGTAATGTCCAGGGATGGTCCTGAAGGAAAGACCTCCAAGCCAAGGCGTTAATCCACCGTGCCGAAGGCTGCATGGCACCAGGGGTGTGGTGTTCCAAACGGTGTCTCTAGGATACCAGGTCGTCTTCTAGAGTATGCAGACCTTACCCCCGCATGCGGGGCTCTGCGGGGGTGGACCTTTATTTCCCTAGCTACTCGTGGGAATTTTAATGGAGAATGTACCAAATTTAAATCGAAGTGTTTTTGAGGAGTCTGAGGGAGAGTCTGATGAAGTGTAAGTAAAGGAAAGTAAAAAAAATTTTGCCGAGCTATCTGGTGTACTGTGCAAGATGCAGGAATTTAGCGACCAGGCGAAATATTATCAATCCTATTAAGAACGGACTGGAGGAGGCAATTGACCTAATGAACGAGCTGGCACGCAAATTGCGCTACGCCGAAGAATCCTACAGTCAGGCGATAGAGGATTTTGGAGCGGAAGCTGCTGCAAAACAAAAGGAAAAGGCGGTTTCTAAAAAGAGAAATAAAGAGGTGAAAGAAACCAGTCAAACTCACGCTCGGAAGCGCGAACGGGAGTCCACCCTGAGCCCCATCGAGGCAGGATCTTCTAAACCGAAGAAAAAGAAGCCGAGGATGCACGCTGCAACAGCAGCGTCCTCGACCCCCAAGAAGACAGACAGAGAGGCCATTAACACTGGACATTAACATCAGGGAGCAGGCGAGGAAAAAGGTGTGGATACGAGCTCGACCCGAGGCGGTTCTTATCGAACCGGCCGAGGGTCTGAGCTATGCCGAGGTCCTCAAGGACCTCAAACGGAAGGTGAAACCGGACTTCCTTGGTGTAAAAATCAAGAGTGTCAGGCATACCAGAAATGGAGAGGTCCTTGTGGAGCTTGGACCTACAGCAGAGGGCAGGGCCAAACTTTCGGCTTGGAGGGTACTGTGCGCGAGCTCGTACCCCGTACCGAGATCGAGGACCTGGACCTCGATCTAACAACGGAGGCCGGTGAAGTCGAAGCGGCCGTTAGAAGGCACTTCGGAAGTCGGGGTGCTGGGGAAGTGAAGGTCAGCCTCACGAGAAAACCCTTCAGGGGCAACCTGAAGGCTTTCGTGGAGCTGCCAGAGGAGTTGGTTGCGAGACTGGTGCGCACAGGACATCTGATGGTGGGTGGGTGTCCTGTCGTGTACGTAAAAAGGCGGAAAGGGTTCGGTGCTACCGCTGCCTGGGCTTCGGCCATATGGCAGCGGGTTGCGATGGCCCAGACCGCACGAGGTCATGTTGGAGATGTGGCAAAGAGGGCCATGGGGCTGCGGCGTGCGAAAGTTCGCCGCAGTGCTACCTCTGCGCCACAAACGAAGATAAGCCCCGGACAGACCATCCTCCCGGGACAATGAGGTGTAGGGCGTTCCGAGAGGTAACCTTGTCGAGGAAGCCTCAAGGACGCGCTACCTAGATGAACAATACCCAACCAAGATGCCGAAGGCCGACGAGCCCGGGTTGTGGTACCACCACACCACTGAGGACGATGCGTGCATCTTGGTTGGGTGCGGAGTGTTGAAATGCCAAGTTGACTAGACATGGGAAGCCGAAGCACGGCTTAGTGGCCTTACCCCCATGTCCTTGAAGTAATGCGAAAGCGGTTCCGAGGACTTGGGTTGGCGGGAAGAGGAGGTGAGTTTAGTGGGTATTACCGTTTTTAGGTCGAGTCCCACATTCAGTGCGTAAATGCATTATCACCTCCTATACAAAAAAAAAAAGTTCTCGTAAGATCATTGAAGTTAAGCAGCGTTGGGCGCGGTTGGTACTTGGGTGGGTGACCGTCCAGGAATACTGCGTGCTGTTGGCCCGTCGTGGGTTTGGTGGACCCACACTGGTAGTAAATATCCACCTAGAAATACTACCCCATTCGGGTAGTGAGGGAATGAACTTTCGAGTTCGAACTGCTAATCAATTTTTTTTTTTTTTTCGTAAATCGTTAAAAGTAATTGTCTTTCAGAATAAATCGTACAAAGTTTATGAATGTCAAGAGTAGTAGTTCTTGTTCAACTTGATTGGTAATTATTTAAACAATTTTCATTTGTTTGAACAATTTTTACTCCCTAAAATCGTAAAAAGTTATTATTTTCTGAAAATAATGACACAATTAAAAAATGTTGAAAGAAATACATTTTCGGAAGATGTTTGGTGATTATTTAAACAATTTTGATTTGCTTGAATAATTTTTTCCCCCTGTAAAGCGTAACATATTATTACTTTCTGGAATAATTGACACAATTAGAGAAATTTAGGAGTAATACTTTTTTTCTACGGAATATTTAGAAATTTTTAAAATAAATCTTATTTTTTTAAACAATTTTGGTTAGTTTAAAAATTTTTTTCTCTGAAAATCGAGAAAATTTATTCTTTTCAGCAATTAATAACACAATTACCGAATTTTAAGAATAATATTTTTTTGCTTAAAATATTTTGAAATTATTTGAACAATTAATAATTCTTAATATAAACCATTTTTGCAGTCTGTTATGAGTCGTTACTTTTTCAGATCATATTAGTTAAACTGAATAATTTTTCGAATGAATTTCGGGTTATAAGCATCAACGTACAATCGTATATATTACGTTTTCAGGGAGTTCGTTAATGTCCCTTCATGTATCTGTTTCGTCCTCGCCTACGGATTCACCCATTGGCTATTTGAGCCAGGTGGCTTGAAAATAAACATATTCAGTGATTATTACCTGTTCTGAGTTATGTGTCAGCGATCGGGACATCTTATTCGAGTCAGTTCACTTAACTGAGTTACTCAAATTCTCTTTGTCAAACTAGACTTTTCTCCACCTTTCCTATGAACAGTTGCCAGTGAAGGATCAATAGTTGTTTAAACAATTTCAAAATATCTTGAGCAAAGAAATATTATTCTTAAAATTCGATAATTGTGTCATTAATTTCTGAAAAGAATAAATTTTCTCCATTTGCAGAGAAAAAAAATTTTCAACAAATAAACATTGTTTCAACAAATAACAATTATTTTAAAAATTGCTAAATATTCTGTAGAAAAAAAATATTAATCTTCAATTCCTTTAATTGTGTCATTAATTCAAGAAAGTAATTATTTTTTACGCCTTACAGGGGGAAAAAATTGTTTAAACAAATCAAAATTGTGTCATTATTTTCATAAAATAATGACTGTTCACGATTTGAGGAGAGGAAATAGTTTAAACAAATATAAATTGTTAGAATAATTACCAAGTAAGTTAAACAAGAACTACTGATTGTTTAAACAATTCAAAATTATTCAAAATACACTTTAAAACTCATCACTGATCGATTAAAAATAATTCATGTTAAAATTTTTTTTTAAATACCGTCTTTAGCATGAATTTGATAGAAAACTGCTGTTTCGCATTTTTTGGGACACTTTCCGGGCTTTTTCCATTAAAAACCCCATGTTAATTTCAAAAGCCCGGAAGCACTGGTTAACGTTGGAAAATAAAAAATAAAAATTACGATATGTATTAATGATTTTTTGAGGATGTATAACGTTAGACATTTTTACATTCTCATTCTCTAATGAGAAGGTATTAGATTTTTTTTAATGACCCCCCCCCCCCCACCCATTCCATTTTTCTCTAACGTTCACGTTTTGAGACCCCATGAACTCGAAAAAATGGTTTTCACAAAATGTTTGTATGTCTGTCTGTTAGCACGATAACTTTCGAAAGAATTAACGTATCCAATTGGGATTTGGTATACTATTTAAGTGTCCTAAGATGAAGGTCAAGTCCGTTAGCCAGCCATTTTGGAGGAAAGTTCAAAAATTGAGCACATTTTGAAAAATTTTGAGAACACTTTTTCTTAATATTTAAAAATTCTATGTATGGATATTTGTAGCACTAAAGAGACAAAAAATTTATCCCAATGACTTTTGACAAAACAAAAATTACTGGAGTTACAGCATTTACAAAATTGCAAAAAAACTAACAATTGTGAAATTTTCAAGCCAAACAAGGCACGATATGAAAAAAAGTTAAGATGCCCTACAATGTTGTTATAAAACTTTCTTAATTGTCTTAAAAAATCGGAAATTCGAATTAACATCGCTCAAAAACATAATCAAAAATAAATTACTTTACAACTTTTCTTAGAACCACTTTACAATTGAACTATTTTGTTCAGAGTATATTTTTTTGGCTGAAAAATAAATATTTTATTGAAAACTTACCAATATCCTGTTCACTTAAAAAATCATCTCCTTTAGTTAAAAATCCGTCTATTTGATTGAAAATTCCGGCATTTTGTTGAAAATTAATCTTTTTCTGGTAGAATATTAGTCCCTTGGCATGAAACTTAACATTTTTGATTGAATGTTCATTTCTGTATTTGAAAATTATTTCTTTCATTAAAAAATTATTTCATACTGAAAATTTAAGTAACTATTTCATTTTTCTTGGAGAATGTATTTTTTATGTTAGGTTGTGTATCTGAAGGTGTTATTTGCTTAAAGATTTTTTTCTAACTCCAAATTTACCTCTTCTGTTTTGGGTTAAATATTCATGTCTTTATTTGAAGTATTAGTTCAAACATTTCTTTTGAAATTCAGATATTTGTTTTAAAATGTATGTAATTTGTTAGAAATCACCTGTTGATTCAAATTTGATTCCTCTAATTGAAAATTAGTTTTTTTTAGTTGAAAATTTTTTTTTTTATCCAAAATTCTATTTCAGGTGAAAATTCAACTATCTTGATTATATAATTATGATGTTAATGTTTCTGCCTACTGGTCGTTCCAATATTTTTATTGAATGTTAATATTTTTCACAATTAAAAATAAATATTTGATATAAATATTGGAACGACCAGTAGAGAGAAACGTTACCATAATCATTATTACGTATTGACATGGTCAAGAAGCTTAGCATCAAACTTGAAATATTTTGTTTAAAATTCATCCTTTTTGGTAAGGACGTAGTGTCATTAGTTAAAATTTATCTTTTTGGATAAATATTCTATTTTTTGGTTAGAAATTTAACTATTCAGCTATTCAATTTTTCATTAAAAATTAAATTCTTCTGTTACAGGTGTAACCATTTTGTTGAAAATTCATTTTCTTTGTTGAAAATTAATTTTTGTTACTGAAAATAAACCTATTCCATTTTTAGATAAAAATTGATCTTAAGTTGAAAATTTATGTGCTTTTTCCAATTCAAGTCTTTTTTATAGAAAATTAAATTAAGTTGAAACTGTAACTATTTCATTGAATCTACTTTATTTGGGTGGAAAATTTGGCCGTAAAGAAGTAGTCTAATTAGTTGAAACTTTATCTTCTTGAATAAAAATTCATTCTTTGCTAGACAATTTAACGATTTTCCTGCAGTTTTTGACAATTTTTCTTTTTTGGTAGAGTTTTATCTCCCTGATTTGAATATAGTTAAACCAGAACTGTATCTTAAGCAATTAGTCTTTTTTCTTTGAAGTTTCAAAAAGTATGCGTGCATTGCAAATACAATGTGTTTTTGTGGCCGATAAAGCTTAAGGTAAATAAACTTTGTTTTTAATTTAAAATGAAAGCAAATTTAACAATCACTCAAAAAGTAAAGATTTTGTCAATTTTACAATATTTACAAGCAAATATATTTTTTTTTTATCTTAGTCGAGCACGACGATGACAAATCCTATCAAAAAATTGTTAAATAAAATTTTGTAAGAGTTATTAAAATCTTCTCTTCTTTCTGAAAGTTTCTTCCATATCTCACTTGGTTTTGCTCAAAATTTGAATTTTCGATTTTTCCATGGTGTCTTCAATTGATAAAACCAAAATGACAATTGCTTTTTTCCGTATCTCGCTTTGTTTGGCTCCAAATTTGACTTTCCTATTCCTTTCATCGTATTTTCGACAAATAAAACCTAAAAGACAAGTCCTATCGAAGAATGGTGATTGGAGTCCTTTTCAAAAGCTATAGTTTCTCTTCGCGACAGTTTCCCATATTTCGCGTCGTTTGACTTGAAATATTTTGCAAAGCTTCAATTCTTCCCTTAAACCTTTTTAACGTATTTGTCGTATTTTGGTGTAAAATAAGAATATTTTATTTTTACATAGCATTTTCGATGGATAAAACCATAACCGTTGGTCAAGGAACGCTTGTTAATGGACTAGTTCTTTCTTTTAGGGCCGAAAAAAAATGTACCAAAGATCGATTTGCTTCGTTCATTTTTTCGAGATGTATCGTGTTTACGGACGGACGAACATGTTAGTTTGAAGATCTGTTGAAAAGCTGAGGTGTGAAATTGCGGACGATTCTGACAATTCTAAAACTAAATCTTTAAATTTACTAGTATACACAAACTTGCTAAATGTAGAATTTTCCCCCACAGCATTAGGTGATGAGCTGAGGTACGGGAGGAAGAGTGGTGATATGGAAGTGCTCACCGAGCATGAAGTGCTATTTGAAGACATCAGGAAACTTGGATCCCTGCCCCGTTGGGTGAAGGCTATACCATCAGACGTATTTCAAAAGTATCAAGCTTTAGTTCGTATCCCGAACGGAGATTGGCATATTACCTATAAAATGGTTACGAGGGCACCACCTGACACTCCTCCTGAAAATCTCAGACCAAAATCAATTATGGCACTGCTAGATACTATAACAATACGCTGCAAAGAACCCTGCTCTTGGGAGACATACAATCCGTTTAACCAACCGCGTGACCATCCTGAAAGAAGGATCTACCTTATGTTAATAACAATACCATACACTAGGGAGGTGTTATACACTACACTCGAAGAAGTAGAGCCAGAAGACGCACTAGAAGAATACATCCATCATTACAATTTTATGAAAGGTATAGGCAGGGTCTCGGCCGAGGAGGACGCACTTCACCGTCATTTGCTAGAAGCTATGGGCGTGACCTTTGTCGAACCCCACACACGTAACCGTTATTTGCTGAAAGGTACGGGCTCGACCTCAGGCGAAGGCCACGCACGTAACCGGAATTCGCAAACAGCTATTGTCTCGTCCTCGGTCAGACGCCCCGCACGTAACCGCGGTTGTTCGATATTATGAAGTTATATCGCGAGTGACCTGCATTGTGAAAATCTCTATATTCTTGGGATGTTCTGAAATTATTGCCTAATCTCTTATATTACTATATTCTATCATATTCTCTTATTATATACTACCATATTGAGTGAACTATGTGTTAATACTTTGATAAATAAATTGAGCATGCAAAAATAATCACTTTTTTTCCTAAGATAATGTGAAAACTGTAGTTGAGACTTTCTCTCATTTCAACCTCGAATTCACAGTGTAACCGTTAAATTGGGAAAACCCGCGAAATGGCTCATTATAATATTTGTTTGAAATTCGTGAGAGAAAAAAATCTATACTATAATTATTTAAGCAATTTATTTTATTGTTGTAATTGATTCAAGAATGCGTGGCGTCTAGAAAATACGTTAATTTCGTGACTTTCCTGGAAAAACAAATGTTTAAACAAATTAAAACTGTTTAAATAATTGCAAATTGTTGAAACAATTTCGCTGAAATGCGGAGAAAATATTACAATTTTGATTGAATACGTATCTTCATTAGGGATCGTCCATAAATTACGTAAGACGTTTTTCTTTTGTTTGAATAAAGAAGGAAATAAAATTGCTGTGAAGTTGAGAAGGACACAACGATACAAACAAAAGAAAAACGTCTTACGTAATTTATGGACGATCCCTTAGTCGGAAATCCAAAAAAAATTTTGGAACTTCATTTCTTTTCTCTGAGGATTCATCCTCTTAGATGAAAACTCATTTCTGTACATTAAAATTAGTTGTTTCTACTCTAAAATAATTCACTGCAAATTAAAAGTTATCACTCAATTTTCGGTTAACAACGGATTTTTATTGGTTGAAAATTTACCCCTGTTTTTTAGCATATGAATTCCCTTGGCTGACAATTCACCTTCTAAGTTTGAAAATCAATAACATGATTGGAACTTCAACTTTTTGGTAGAAAATTATCATTATTGGTTCAAAATTAGTTATTTCAAGTAAAATATAACTTTTCAATTTTCGGGTAAAAATGTAACCATTTTGTTTACACTTTTTCATTTCTCGCTGGAAAATCAATTATAAATCTAATAATAATAATAATAATTTTAATATGACGCTTTACTCCCGAAAGTTTTCGCGCATATTTCCAAACATGCCCATAATTCTCTTGATCACGGATGCATCCAATGAGGGCTGGGAAGCTCAAATAGGGGACTGATTAATGAAAGGCCTTTCGAGTTTAAAACAGAAGAAAAATTCGTTGCTGACTTGAATTAGATCATTTTTCCGGAAATCATCAGATCCAATGTATAATTCGAATCGTAATTCTTTTGAAATAATGCCTATTCCAACTCAATATTGTCACATTTCTCGTGGAAAACTCCTTAAAACAGATCGGAAGTAGAATTTTTTTTCGAAAATCGACCAATCAAAATCAGGATCATAATTATTTTCGAAAATTCCCCGTTCAGACATAATATTATACATGATTGTACTTCTTTTTCAAATAAAGGTATAATTCCGCATTATACATATTTTTTGAATTCCCAGAACAAATTTAGAAATATCATTTTTTTTTAATTCTCTAAGTGAAATTCGAAAAAATAATGCGTTTTTTTTTATTTAAAAATAGTATTACAAAGCCGTGAACTGATTTTAAATGAGTTGGAATTTTCACACATAATTGTTTCTACCCTTTTAATGAAGGTGAAGAAATAATAATTAATCTGAAAAAATGGTCAAGTGTATGATCAGTATCAGTGTAAGGTATCACATTATTTACTGGAGCACTGTGATAACATTTTTTGTCCGCTCTCCTTTGGTATTATGTACAGAATTGCACATGAGAATGACAAATTTCTGGCTAAATGAAAATTCGATTCGACACAAGAAATACATTCCAGTAAATATTTTATGATTACAAACTGATCTATAAGACCCGTTTCAAATAGAGTCTCTATTTGTTCATCTTCACGCATCTTGCACGTAAAAGATAACAAAAAAGTTTATAGTGTACCTGCTATATGAATTTTTAGTTGACCACAAAAAATTCTTATATCATCAAGCTTGGATTTTATTCTATGATAATTATGATCAATTATATCAATTAAATTTATCAATTACATTTGATAAATGAAATTCATTTCTTCCTAAGAGGCTGGTATATACACAACCATTTTTTAAATCATGGGATCTTTTTCCGAAAATCGAAACATTGAACATATCTGAAGCTTTTCCTTTCATGTGCGAAAAAGTCAAAATTTTCATTCAATTTTGATTAATAATAGATTATTCGATGCCTTGAATGATTCTTTTCTTTCTGCATCGTTTTACGGACCTTTTTTCCTGGGAAATAGTGAAGTTATTCTTAAATATTCATTTTACAACTTAAAATTGAACTGATTTCAATTAAATTGAATTGAAATCACATGAATGATCTTTTTTTAAAAATATTGATATTTGAATTAATTGAAAATTGGAAAAATGTTTTCAGCGAAACTAAACGCGAGGCGTGAATTAAACGAGTTAGAATAGATAGAGTCTGTGAATAATTCAATGTCATGATTTTGATGAAAAATAACTTGAGGAAGAACCTTGCTGGAGCTGACGTTCTCTATTTACAAGTTCCACAATCAGCTTCTAAGTATTTCAATGAAGCTGAAAATCTCAGAAAATCTTCTTTTATTAAATTTATCTATGTATCGCTATTCATATTTTTGTACAAATTGTAAACTAATATATGTCATATAGTTCCAATTTAAATTGAGAAATTTGTTCAAAAAATACGCATATCTAAACCAGCTTCGGAATACTTTTTGCTGATTCCACTTTCCAGGTTTAAATTTCCATTCTCTCGGGAAATTTCATGTTTCCACTCACAATTATAATTATTTCGAAAATTCCCACTTCCACATCAGAATAATAATTATTCTTGAAAATTGTCTCATCCAACTCAGAAGCATAATTATTTACAAAAAAATCCTAATTTCAAATCCGAATTATAATTTTCTTGCAAACATTCCCTGTAGCAAATCAAAATTATAATTCTTCTGTAAATTTTTCTCTTGCGATTCAGAATTATAGCGAATTTACTTATCTGGGAACGTTTCTAGTTACAACTCACAATTATAATTTTTTTAAATTCCCTGAAATTTCTAATCCTGTATTACATTATTCACTCGAGCAGTGTATCCAAACTTTTTATCAGCTCTCTTCCAGATTATGTACAGCAATAAACCCTGGAAGAACTAGGCCTTGGCTAAATGAATGTCTCCGGATTCTTGTCGAACATTTTCATAGTCTCAAAATCAGACAGTTTTCTGAGACAGCTTTTCAATCGCAAGAGTTTACACGAATATCTGATACCAGAATAATTTCAATTGATAACCCACTCGAAAGTTCGGGGTTTTCTTCAGAAAAAAGACTTTCTAGCAAAAATAGATCTATCGCAAGCTTACTTGCATTTCCCCATAAAAGAGGCTCACAGGCGATATCTGCCTATGTACTACCGGAAAGAAATGTACTGTTGAACGGCATTGCCGTCCGGCCTCTGGAGTGCCCCTGTTGCCGTTTTGGATGTGTCGAATCGATTAGAAAGTCAACTAATGAAAAGATTGATCCGAGTTTTGGTCTGCTTGAACGAATTTCTTTTGGCGAACCAAGACGAGATTCAACAGTTACAGCAAGCAGTCAATTTGCTTACCTTCTTGGGATGGAAAATAAATTTTTCAAAATCAATCCTAGTGCGAAGTCGGTACTTGCAGTATCTGGGCATCATGTGAAATCCTTGGACAGAACTAAAATTTTCAGCAACACGCTTGCTCCCGAAAGTTTGCGCGCATATTTTCGAACATGCCCATTATTCCCTTGCTGATGGATGGATCCAATGAGGGCTGGTAAGCTCGAATAGGGAGCTGATTAATGAAAATCCTTTCGAGTTTTGAACAGAAAAAAAATTGGTTCCAGACTTGAATTAGAACATTTTTCCGGAAATGGTCAGATCCGATGTATAATTACATGTAATTGCTTCGGAAAATCCATAGTCTTAACCCAAGATTATCATTTTTTCTCGAAAAGTTCTTTTTTCAAAATTCGAATCGTAATGTTATCTTCCCCCGTTAATCGGCGTTATTAAGCGTGTGGGTGGGGGAGATAAACAGTGAGGTTTGTTTGCGACGGGGGAGGGGGGGGGGGAGTGTACTTTTCGTGATGCGCGATTATCGGTGTCAGCTAGGTATGTCGAGGGAAGGAAGGAGTTTCCTGGTGTTGGGAAGGAAGGATAGGAAGGTTCAGCGGGGGGGGGGGGGGGGGGGGGACCGAGGGTAACGCGACCGGGCCCCGTCTAATTGCGAGGGGAGGTCGAGGTGCCGAGGTACGTGACGATGAGGCAGACAGATATTGCTCGAGCCCGCTCATGTCCTGTGGCAAATTACGCTGACTGGTAGGGGGGGGGGGGGGGTACACCCTTTTAATGTCCCCCTTGATCAGCTTCCTCCACGCAGTGAGACCGTCCATGTGTGCATGGACCTAGCGGGGAGGTGAATAAACGGGAGTGCGACGAGTGCGTCGACTTGTGGCTCTTTGTGGGGGCGGGGGGAGGAAAAAGGAAAGCAAAGGAAGAGAGGTGGCCCGTGGCCAAGGGTTGTGGACGGTCCACGAGCAGCCTCACCGACCCGGAGAGGGAGGGGCCGACGAAGGTTCGCCCGGTGGTGACCCCCTTTTTTTTTTTCTTTTTTTTTTAAAGCGAGTTCGCGAAAGTTATATGTCGGCTCCCTCAAAACGCTTCGAGGGGGGTGACTCGAGCAGAGATGGTGAAAATGTTTCGTTCGCAATAACTGAGATCGCGTCGCTGTCCACTGTCGCGGGGGTGGTAACGCGTTCCGTTGGCAAGGGTGTCGATGCGGCGGCTGCCTCCTGGATGTCAGGCAATGGCGATGGACACGCGTTGATGGATTCTCCCGGCGGTGGCAAAGTGGCCGGAATAGCGGGTGACGTTACTCTGGGTGGCGCTATACCGCGGGAGGGCCCCGATGAAGTGGGGGTCCGCTGGCACGCGTCAAAAATTTCGCTCGGCGGTGGCAATGGTACGCTGGGTGGTACGCGGAATGGCCAAGGGCGCGGCGGTGTGTTGGGACAATCTATTTCCACCGGAGGGAAGGCATATCCTGAATCCCGGGCGAAGCCTGGCAAACGCAATTCCAACGGCCGGTCGCGGTTTGTGGCTGGTCGGCGTTCCCGGTGCTCCCCGTCGGATGTCCAGAAGTTCCCACCCGTTACCCTGACCAATCGCGGGTGCCTGCGGGTCGTATTCTGGCACGTGGTTCCGGAGTTGTTTCCGATGTTCCGCCCGTCTCTGTTCTCGACGCGCCGCGCGAGCTAACCACTCTCCCCCTGCTCTGCTCTCCGGGCCACGGCAGCCCGTACTGCCTCAGCGCGTCTTTCGGCTACTCGACGCGCATGAATCTCCGCCTGCCGTCGGGCGTTTGGCAAGCCGACGGTTCCGTTCTTCCGGTGTTTCCCGAGCGCGACGCGCCTGACGGACCCGGGTCCGCTTGTTCCCGCGCGACTGTCCTGGGCTCCCTGTCATAAATGGTGTTGTAGGCTAGGACACCCGTGCGAAAATAAAAGAATTTTATGAGCAACACGGACGAAAGTGACGGGAACGATTCTCGGCACGAAAGACTTTCCTGCTCGCGGACCTTCCGACCTGTCACTGAATTTTCCCACGTTCAAAAATTCGTTGCCGTTAATGTCCCTAACTGGGCCGAACCTCGGCAGGTCAGCCACACGCGAATTAATTGCCCAGTTCCCTAACAGGGCCGAACCCGGCGGGTCAGCCGCATGCGAATTATTTCCCTTCACTTCCCTAACAGGGCCGAACCCCGGCAGGTCAGCCACTCGCGATCTAATTTTCTCCACTCCCTAACAGGGCCGAACACCGGTGGGTCAGCCACTTGCGAACTAAACACTTCAATCACTCCGAAGGGCCGAGCCACGTAGATCAACCACACCCGAACACGAGACACGAATGCACTTATCCGAACACAGAGTTTAAGAAGAATAAAAATAATTTAAAAAAACGTAATCCCGGAACGAGGAAGTACCGATCCGACGCGAAACAAATTCGTGATGATTGAGATGACGGCGCGAATTCCCGAAGCGAAGCGGTGGTCCCGGAACCGTGATGTGATGATGGTGGTGATCCTTGGTGATTGTTTATCTCCGAGGAGAGAAAAGAGGCGATGAAGTTTCAGAGTTAAAATTCTCTTTATTGTGTTTTAAAATTGACAGCTGGGGAGAAGGCAGAGCGGACGCTGCTGACTTCTCGGTTTCTCTAAATCTACTGACTAACTTAGAGTCTCTCGGCTCGCAGCAGCTTCGACACGGGAGCTTCGAAGGCAGTGGGAGCCGCAGCGAGCTCGCCGATTGGCCGAAAATCGACAACGGAGTCGCGGCCAAGCGGTGGGGACAGCCGCCCTGGCTCACTACCCGAGAGTTTACGCGCCGTCGGCCATGCCAGCCGAGAAATTAATTATTCTGAAAATCTTTATTAAAATTTAAAAAATACTAAATACTATCTGAAATTAATGAAATTCATAGAGGAATCGTATCATAATTTTAACTTTACAACTGTTTAAGTAGAATTGAAATCGGTTCATTAGAACGGCCGTTCAGGTTGTTTATATAATAATTATAGTATTAATAATGAATTAATTGTTTAAAATATTGACATACAACCCGAAGGGCCCTTCCGAACTATTCCTAAAAAGAAATAACTTTTACTTAACGGTACTGGTATTTAATTATATAATAATAAGTAAAAATTTTTTATTGTTTATAGGGCATAACATCTTCGGGTAATTAGTTTCAGTAATTTCGTCTCAAAATTTTAATTCTGATTAGTTCCTATTAGCCCTTGTTCCTTCCCTTTTCTGTCCCTTTTTCAGGCTTTAATTTTGAGTTTCTAATATTAATTTATTCGCGGTTTTCTTATAGTTTTTATTTTGTCACGTATCCTTTGGTTGAGATCCTTCGCCTTGCATGCCAGTACGCCCGAGGGAGAAGAAAATAGAAAAGAAAGAGAGGGAGGGTAACTTAAGTGTAAAGGAAGCGTGCGGAGGAAAATGAGAGAGTTCGGGCGTACGTAACTTGGCGAAGGACCCCGGCCGGCCAACGAAGCGTATCAAATCAATGAAAACGTGCTCTAGCACGTGCTTACCGGCTTACGGGACATTTTCCGGTCATCACCGATGGCCTTAAGAAGGGACAGGGGAGAGTCGGAACAAAAGCGTTGAATCACCGATGGCAAGCAAACTTGTCGTTTTAAAACACCGTAAAATCGACACTCAGTACTAAAGGCCTTTCACTTTGATTTTCGAAAGAAAATCAAAGTGGAGGGCCGCACAGATGAGTGTCGATGTTACGTGGTACTCAACTATGGCCTGTGGCCGATAACACTAATTCTTTCAAAATAATGCCCATTACAAATCAATATTGTCACAGTTCTTGTGGAAAACTCCTTAAACCTGATCGGAAGTAGAATTTTTTTCGAAAATTGACCGATCAAAATTCGGGGTCCAAATTATTTCTGATAATTCCCCGTTGAGACATGATATTATACATAATTGGACTTCTTTTTCAAATGAATGTATAACTCAGAATTATGTATATTTTTGAAATTCCCGGAACAAACTCAGAAATATCACTTTTTTTCAATTCTCTGAGTGAATTAAAACAAAATATTAATGCATTTTTTTTTCTTAAAAATAGCATAACAAAGTCATGAACTGATTTTGAATTAGTTGAAATTGTCATACATCATAATTGTTTGTGCGCTTTCAATGAAGGCGGAGAAATAACAATGAATGTGCAAAAATGGTCAAATGTATCATTATTATGTATCATTCTAGGAAATATTGTATTATTACAAACTGATCTAGAAGACTCGTTTTAAATGAAATCTCTATTTGCTCGCCTTTACGCATCTTGCTCGTGAAAGATAAAGATAACGGAAAAGTTAATAGTGTACTTGCTATATAATTTGAATTATTTCAGATTTAGTTTAAAAATATTTATTCCCAACATGAAATGAAAGACAAAAGACAAAATTCGTATTCAATTTTGATTAACAATTGATTATTTTATGCCTTGAATGATAGTTTTTTCTGCAACGATTTACGGAAATTTTTTGCCTGGGGGAATAGTGAAGTTATTCTCAAATATTTATTTTACAAAATAAAATTCAATTGATTTTAATTAAATTAAACTGAAATATCCTGAATAATATTTTCTTAAAAATATTGAGATTGAAATTCGCTGAAAATTAAACAAATATTTTCAGTGAATCTAGACGCGAGGCGGAAATAAAGCAAGGTGAAACAGATAGAGTGTGTAAATTATTCAATCCCATGATTTGGATGAAAAATAACTCTAGGAAAAACCTTGCTGGATGACACGTAGTCTTTTTACAAGTATTGCAATCAGCACTCAGTTGTTCCAATAAAGCTGAGAATCTTCCAGAAACGCCTTCTTTTTTAACTTATTTATGTATCGCTATCCATATTTTTGTAAAAATTGTAGACTGATATATGTTATATAGCTCGAATATAAATTGAGAAAGTCGTTTCAAAAATACGCTGTTCTAAGCCAGCATCGGAATAATTTTTGATCATTTCACATTCCAGGTTTAAATTGTTACTCTATCAGGAAATTCCTTCTCTCCACTCACAATTATGATTTCTTCAAAAATTCCCTGTTCCAAGTCAGAATAATAATTATTCTTGAAAATTTCCACATCCAACTCAATAGCATGATTATTTCGAGAAAATCCTAATTTCATATCCGAATTATAATTTTCTTTTAAAAATTCCCTGTAGCAAATCACAAATACAATTCTTCTGAAAAATTTTCTTTTGAAATTCAGAATTATAGCTATTTTGGAAAATTCTCTGCAACAAGTGAGTAACGTGATTATTTTCGAAAATTTCTTGTTTCAGATTTTATATTAAATTTTTTTCTTTCAGAATTTTTTATCAGCTCTCTTCCAGTTCATGTACAGCAATAAGCCCTGGA
This sequence comes from Andricus quercusramuli, assembly GCA_932178445.1. NCBI lineage: Eukaryota > Metazoa > Arthropoda > Insecta > Hymenoptera > Cynipidae > Andricus > Andricus quercusramuli. The sequence goes on from CAKNXH010000980.1 coordinate 228,305, forward strand.
AGCACTAGCCCTTGGGTGAATGAAAGTCTTTTCCGACAGAAGAAAAAAGCTTACTAAATATTATATTATTACAAGCGTTTCTATGAGACTCGTTTCGAATAAATTCTCTATTCCTTCCCCTTCATGCATCTCGAACGTGAAAGAAGACAAACATTTCTAGAATATACCTGTTATATACATTGCTAAATGACAAACATGAGAATTTTCCATATTCTCTCGTTCGAATTCTATTCGATGAGAATTGTGATATTTACCAATCATGCACACACGCTGAAAAAAGAAATGTAATATTTACTAATCAAGAAATGTAAAGTGTTTCTTGTAACCGTAACAGTAAAAACTGCTCTTAATGAAGGGGTGAAAATGTCAAAAGCACTTAGCATTTCGTAAATGTCACAGTGAAAATAGGGTAAATTTAACGGCAATCCTTTAGTAAAATAAACATTTATTCCCTGGTATGAAATACGATAAGATATGTAAGATCTACTGAACCGAGATTACAATAGTGGTGCGGTGAACATTAGAGAAGGATCAGTACATGCTACCGTTCCGAATAGAATAACGCAACCAATCCGCGCGGACCACCGGATGTATTCATGACGCTATCGGCAATGGATGGATTGCATCACCCACAAAACATTTATTTTTGACATTTCTGTGACAGTCGTCACATTACTCCATATTCTGACTTAGCAATGAAGGGGTTTTATAATAAATAACACAATTTTGGATGGCAAATCTTATTCACGGATCGCGTACAGTTAAGAGTTTATTGGATCAAGACATTTTTGCGTTCCGCGACTATTCCAGCTGACTTGTATGGATATATGAGGTAAATGCGAGAACTTTTGTCGTGTGCCGCGATGGCATGAACGCGTATTCAAAAGTCGTTACCGAAGTCGCCACCTTAGTTACAAAGGCATTTCGGAATCATTTCACAGATCTCAACTCGTGTAATAGTGTAGTGGTTAAGGTAATCGACTTGCGTGCTTAGGTTTATGCGTTCAAATCCCCCCCGTTGCGTGCGAAATCTTAATTGTCTTATAAGCGTTGTAACTTACAAATACCGATTAATTATAAGTATATCCGAAAATATATCTCAGAATTAACCGTTTGTTTATTTATTAATTATTTTTTAGCCATTTTTTTTCAATTTATAGAGCCGTCCAAACTATAGTCTGGACCGTTAACGTAAGTTAGATCTGTTTATATTATCCGTCAAAGTGACATGATAATTCGTAATTTCAGCATCGAGGAATATTGCAGATTAGCGACTGGATCGGTAAAATCTACTGATCCGTAGGTCAACAGCACTTGAGAATCGGTACTGGTTACCATCAATGATAGTCATATTCAGTTGCCTATAGTTTTAAAATTTACTGAACTGCCGTGTTGTCCATATACGTACTTGGAAGATCAGTAGATTTAACTTGGTTTTCAGTAAAATATAGGGTTCTTTTTTCTGCTTGCAGTAAATCCCCAAGATATTAGTTATCTGAAGTTGGATAAAAACGCCGCAAACAATTGAGAACAACAATTATCCGACGACGGATAATTTTTATCAGCCTTGTGATAAAAATTATCTGCCTTTGGATAAATTATAGTTTTCAATTGTTTGCAGCGTTTTTATCCAATTACAGATAAATAGTATCTCGGGGATTTACTGTGTATGTGATCAATGGATTTTCAATTTATCCTAAAAATCTGGACTAGCGACGATCTTTTTTCATACAACGGGGCAGAGGTTTTCTTCTCTAAGACAAGAAAACTAATCTTAGAAATTGAAATGACTTTTTAAATATTCTCGAATTTATTCTTGAAATTTTTTCCGCTAATTGAAACATTGAACATGTCTAAAGATTTTCCTTCCATGTAAGAAAAATTCGAAATTTGCATTCAATTTTTATTAATAATGGATTACTTCATTCCCTGAACGATTCTTGCCTATCTGATTATTTACTTTCCTGAATACTATCAAATACAAACAAAACGCACATAAATCTTATGAATAGATTACGCAGCAAATAGAGGCTGTTAACTAAAATTCGTTAAAAATTAAACAAACAATTTTCGTCGAACCTAGACACGGGGCGTCAATAAAACGTGGTAAAATATATGAAGCGTGTAAATAACTGTTATTTCAGCATTTACTTTATCTTGGTCGATGTGGCGCAGTTTATTTTCAAGTATGACAAAACTGCCTTCTAACTGTTTCAATAGAGAGATGAAAATTCTACACCCTCATCTTTTTCATCAAACTTCTCTGTTTATCCAAATCCCAATATATATATAAGCAAAACGCCGCCGGCTTTTCAAAAAGCTCCAATTTCATATTTTATTTTATTAGTTGTTCTATGAGGGAAGTTTTACAATCATTCATCTTTTAATTTTTCTTCATTCCTTCAATTTCCAGTTTTGTCGATATTGATTGTGGATTTATGAACAATGAGTAAACTTGGCTCTCCTCCCACTCACTCCTTTTATTAGCATATAAACCGGCAGATTTTTTAGGGCAAAGTGATTTCTTCATCCTTGTTTGCAGTTTAAGGCATAGGGTAGACGAAAATAAGGAAATTGATTTTAATTCTTGTTTTTACAAGCTCTGTTATCTTTGATTATTTCAAAAGCGCCAGGTACATTAAAGCTAGCAAATAGAGAACATGTCGAGGTGTCACATCCGCAATCTTTCTCCTTCCACTCTATTCGTTTCGAAGATTAAATAAAATGCGCCAATCAGATTTCGGCAAAGTTAGTTTAAATAGTCGTCGAAATTCTTCAGTAATCAGTTCACTCTCCTCTGTCTCGGTCAGTGTGACAGCAAGAATGAAGAAAATTCTTTCTCTTCTCCTCCTCATATTGTTGGGGTTTCTGCCTAACAATTGTAAGTGTAATATACTAATTAATGTCTATAAAAAATAATCCATATGTATATGTATGCGTGTTTTCGAGTATTTTTGCTTAAGAGCGTCCAATTTAAGTTTTCCATTGATGAAGTTTCCTATGATTCCTACAAGATTTAATTCCGTACTTCTGAACTGATACGGAAAGTCTTGGGATAATGACCGTGCTACTGATTGAAATATTTTTCATTTAAATTCGATTTGTTTTAAGAGCTCCACGATTATACTTTATTTCAAAATGAAACATTTAGAACTGTTACAAAGGTTCAAACATTCACAAACTCAACGAATCAGAAATCAAAGCCTCGAAAATGATGAAATCGCAAATCAACTGTCGAATGAGACATTGTAAAGTAGGGTGGTCCAAATTTATACCTGTAAAAATTCGACTTTCGATTTTTGGTGATAACCCCCCCCCCCCCCCTATTTTGTTCGTTTTCCCGAAAAAGAAATTCCGTAATTTTTTTTAACGTTAACCCGTGCCCCCGGACTTTTGAAATTAACATGGGGTTTTAAATGGGAAAAGCTCGATTTTCAAAAAAATGGGAAAAAGAAGTACTTGTTATACATTTTTTGTCAATTAAAGTATTGTTACCTCTTGAGGAGTACTCAAGGAATAATTTCCACCCAATAGCTTTTAATTTCGAGACACCTGAACCCCTTTAATTGTGCCCGGAACATGCTCCAAAAAATGCAAAATAGCAGTTTTCTATCAAATGCATGCTAAAGACGGTATTTAAAAAAAAAATTTCAACATGAATTATTTTTAATCGATTAGTGACGAGTTTTAAAGTATATTCTGATTAATTTTCCATTGTTTGAACAATTATTATTTGTTTAAACAATTTTTTCCCCCCTGTAAAGCGTGAAAAGTTATTATCTTTTGGAATAAATCGTACAAAGTTGCTGAATTTGGAGAGTAGTAGTTCTTGATTAACTTAATTGGTAATTGGTTTGAACAATTTTCATTGGTTTGAACAATTTTTTCTCCCTAAAATCGTAAAAAGTTATTATTTCCTGAAAATAATGACACAATTAGAGAATGTTGAAAGAATGATAACTTTCTGGAATTAATGACACAATTAAAGGAATTTGAGAGTAATACTTTTTTCTACAGAATATTTAGCAATTTTTAAAATAATTTTTATTTTTTTAAACAATTTTCGTTTGTTTAAAAATTTTTTTCTCTTCAAATCCAGAAAATTTATTCTTCTCAGCAATTAATGACACAATTAACGAATTTTAAGAATAATATTATTTTGCTTAAAATATTTGGAAATTATTTGAACAATTAATAATCATTAATATGAACCATTTTTGCAGTCTGTTATGAGTCGTTACTTTTTCAGATCATATTCGTTAAAATGAATAATTTTTCAAATGAATTTCGGGTAATAAGCATCAAGGTACAATCGTATATATTAAGCCGGGTTCACACCAAGCGAGCATCGTTCGCGAACGCTGTTCGCGAACGTTCTCGAACAGGAGGATCGCTCGGTGTAAACGCTTGGCCGTACCGAACAGTGTTCGCGAACGCTGTTCGCGAACGTTCGTTCGTGCTCGTCCGTGTTCGGCCGCTTGTATCGAATTTATTGTTTTTATTTAAAACATTCAGTGGGACTACGAAAAGTGCCTGGAAATAATTGTCTTTTCAATGATTTCCGTTTGAAATTCTTTAAAATTTTGAAAACTGGAAACCGCTATAGTTGAATTATTTGTTTAATAAAATTATTCAGTTTTTACTTTTTTTACATCTTCATGTTTGAAATCTTAATACTAAAGAAAAGAATAGTTAAATAAATTTATTCAAAAATGAAATTCAAATTTGGTTCTTATCATTATAACATATTAAATTAATAAAATTAATATTATATTAATCACATTTCATGAAATAGTACAATTTCCAATTATTTTCGTTTGGAATTCTTTAAAATTTTGAAAATTGGAAGCCGCTGTAGTTGATTCATTTGTTTAATAAAATTATTCAGTTTTTATTTATTTTGCATCTTCATCTTTGAAATCTTAATACTAAACAAAAGAATCGATAAATAAATGTCTTCAAAAATGAAATTCAAATTTGGTTCTTACCATTACATCATATTACTAAATTAATTATATCAATATTATATTAATCACATTTCATGAAATAGTACAATTTTCAATTATTTTCGTTTGAAATTCTTTAAAATTTTTAAAAAATTGACAGTTTTGATAATGTGGGTGCCATGTTCCTGCACTCTTGTCGGAACACGGACGAATGCTCGCGAACAACTGCTCGGCTGTGCTCGGCTCAGGCAGTGTGAACGGGAAGCTCCCCTCCTGTTGACGAATGCTCGCAAGCATTCGCAAACGTTTTCGAACGTTCGCGAACGATGCTCGCTTGGTGTAAACCCGGCTTTACGTTTTCAGGGAGTTCGTTAATGTCCCTTCATGTATCTGTTTCATCCTCGCCTACGGATTCACCCATTGGCTATTTGAACCAGGTGGCTTGAAAATAAAGATATTCAGCGATCGGGACATCTCATTCGAGTCAGTTCACTTAACTGAGTTAGTCAAATTCTCATTGTCAAGCGTCAATCTAGACTTTTCTCCACCTTTCCTATGAACAGTTGCGAGTGAAGGATTAATAGTTGTTCAAACAATTTCAAAATATCTTGAGCAAAGAAATATTATTCTTAAAATTCGATAATTGTGTCATTAATTTCTGAAAATAATAACTTTTTACTATTTGAGAAGAGAAAACTGTTTGAGTAATTACCAAGTGAGTTAAACAAGAACTACTACTCTTGACATTCATCAACTTTGTACGATTTATTCCGAAAGATAATAACTTTTCAGGATTTAACGGGCGAAAAATTTTTTAAATAAATACTCGTTGTTCAAAGAATTGAAAATTAATCAGAATATACTTTAAAACTCGTCACTAATCGATTAAAAATAATTCATGTTGAATTTTTTTTTTAAATACCGTCTTTAGCATGCATTTGATAGAAAACTGCTATTTTGAATTTTTTGGGGCATTTTCCGGGCACAATTAAAGGGGTTCAGGTGTCTCGAAATTAAAAGCTATTGGGTGGAAATTATTCCTTGAGTACTCCTCAAGAGGTATTAGATTTTTGTAAAATTTGACGTCCCCCCTTCTTCCCATTTTTGTCAAACGTCCACGTTTTGAGACCCCATGAACCCGAAAAACTGGTTTTAACAAAATGTTTGTATGTCTGTCTGTTAGCACGATAACTTTCAACAGAATTAACATATCGGATTGGGCTTTGGTATACTATATGAGTGTCCTAGAATGAAGGTCAAGTTCGTCAGCCAGCCTTTTTGGATGGAAGTTCAAAAAGTGAGCACATTTTGAAAATTTTTGAGAACACTTTCTCTTAATATTTAAAAATTCTATGTATGGATATTTGTAGTACTCAAAGAGACAAAAAATGTATCCCGAAGATGCCCTACAATGTTGTTATAAAAATTCTTTAATTTTCTTAAAAAATCGAAAATTCAAATTCACATCGCACAAAAAATAATGAAAAATAAAAAATTCCATCTTGCAGTCAAACTATAGAAGATGCGAAGAAAGATGAGAAGATAAAAATTGTGCAATCGAAAAAGATCAACAAATCATTCCAATAAACTTTTGTTATAAAAATTACATTCAAAGTGAAAAAATTAACATTTTGGGAAAACGATACGCGCTACAATAACATTTTATCTGACAAAATTTTTCGCCTCATTTACTCTACAAATTTTCTTAGAACCACTTTACAATTGAACTATTTTGTTCAAAGTATATTTTTTTGTTTGAAACATAAATATTTCACTCGAAACTTACGAATTTCATGTTTCTTTAAAAAATCATCTTCTTCATTAAAAATTCGACTATTTGATTGAAATTTCCTGCATTTTGTTGAAAATTAATCTTTTTCTGGTAGAATATTAGTCCCTTGGTATGAAAATTTACATTTTTGATTGAATGTTCATTTCTTTATTTGAACATTATTTCTTTCATTAAAAAATTATTTCTTACTGAAAATTTAAATATTTCATTTTTCTTGGAGAATGTATTTTTTTATGTTATGTTGTGTATCTGAATGTGTTATTTGCTTAAAGATTTGTTTCTAACTTGAAATTTACCTTGAAATTTGTTAGAAATCACCTGTTGATTCAAATTTGATTCCTTTAATTGGAAATTAGTTTTTTTTTTAAAGTTGAAAATTCGGTTTTCTAACTAAAATCCTATTTTAGGTGAAAATTCAACTATTTTGTTCAAATAATTATGATTTTAATGTTTCTGTCTACTGGTCGTTCCAATATTGTTATTGAATGGTAATATTTTTCACAATTAAAAACAAATATTTGATATAAATATTGGAACGACCAGTAGACAGAAACGTTACCATAATAATTATTACGGATTGACATGGTGAAGAACCTTAGCATCAAATTTGAAATATTTTGTTTAAAATTCGTCCTTTTTGGTAAGAACATAGTGTCATTAGTTAAAACTTTATCTTTTTGGATAAATATTCTATTTTTTGGTTAGAAATTTAACTATTCAACTATTCACTTTTTCACTAAAAATTAAATTCTTCTGTTAAAGGTGTAACCATTTTGTTGAAAATTCATTTTCTTTGTTGAAAATTAATTTTTGTTAATGAAAATAAAACCATTCCATTTTTAAATGAAAATTGATCTTAAGTTAAAAATTTATGTGTTTTTTTTTTCAATTTAAGTCTTTTTTAATAGTAGTCTAATTAGTTGAAACTTTATCTTCTTGAATAAAAATTCATTCTTTGCTAGATAATTTAACGATTTTCATGGAGTTTTTGACCATTTTTCTTTTTTGGTAGAGCTTTATCTCCCTGATTTAAATATAGTTAAACCAGAACTGTTTCTTGAGCAATTATTCTTTTTTCTTTGGAGTTTCAAAAAGTATGCTTGCATTCCAATTACAATGGGTTTTTTGAGGCCAATAAAGCTGAAGGTAAATAAACTTCGTTTTCAATTTAAAATAAAAACAAATGTAACAATCACTCAAAACCTAAAGATTTTGTCAATTTTATAATATTTACAACCAAATATCTTTTTGTTTTCTAAGTCGAGCACGACGATGACGAGTCCTATCAAAAAATTGTCAAATCAAATTTTGTAAGAGTTATTAAAATCTTGTTTTCCTTTCTGAAAGTTTCTTCCAAATCTCACGTGGTTTTTCTGAAAATTTGAATTTTCGATTTTTCCATAGTGTCTTCAATTAACAAAACCAAAATGACAATTCCTTTTTTCCGTATCTCACTTTGTTTGTCTTCAAATTCGACTTTTCTATTTCTTTCATCGCATATTCGGCAAACACAACCTAAATGACAAGTCCTATCGAAGAATGGTGATTAGAGGCCTTTTCAAAAGCTACAATTTCTCTTGGAGACATTTTCTCGTATTTCCCATCTTTTGACTTAAAATATTTTGCAAAGCTTCAATTCTTCTCTTAAACCTTTTTAACGCAGTTAACGAACAGGTCCTTTCTTTTAAGACCCAAAAAATGTACCATACGGTCGATTTGCTCCGTTCATTTTTTCGAGATTGATCGTGTTTACGGACGGACGAACATGTTAGCCTGCCTGTTCGTATGTCTGCAGACATACAGCCAGACGCCATTTCCAAACCTTGATTTTCGGCTCCGGAGTGTCTCAAAACGTGAAGAACCGTTGAAAAACTGAGGCGTGAAATTGCGGACGATTCTCACAATTCTAAAACTAAATCTTTAAGTTTACTAGTGTACAAAAACTTGCTAAATGTCAAATTTCCCCCACAGCCTTAGGTGGTCCATCGAGGTACGGGAGGTCAAGCGGTGAAATTGAAGTTCTCACCGAGCATGAAGAGCTATATCAAGAATTTAGGGAACCTCGATCCCTGCCCAGTTGGGTTTACGCTAAACCATCAAAATACTTTCAAAATTATCAAGCTTTAGTGCGTATCCCGAACGGAGATTGGCATATTTCCTATAAAATGGTTTCGACGGCACCAGCTGACACTCCTGCTGAGAATCTCAGACCAAAATCAATTTTGGCACTGATATATGGTATAACAATGCGCTGCCAAAAACTCTGCGATTGGCAACCGTACGATCCACGTCACCCACCGCAATACATACCTGGAACAAGAATGAACATTCTTTATATAACGATACCCCACACTCAGGAGGTGTTCCACACTATACTCGAAGAAGTAGAGGCAGGAGACAAACTAGAAGAATACGTCCACAATTACAATATGCAAAAAGCTTTGGGCAATATCTCGGCCGAGAAGGAAGCACTTCACCGCAATGTGCTAAAAACTATGGGCGTGACCTTCGTCGACCGCCAGGCACATAAGCGTAATTCGGCAACAGCTATGGGCTCGACCTCAGGCGAAGGCCACGCACGTAACCAGAATTCGCCAACAGCTATTGTCTCGTCCTCGGTCAGACGCCCCGCACGTAACCGCGGTTGTTCGATATTATGAAGTTAAATCGCGAGTGACCTGCATTGTGAAAATCTCTATATTCTTGGGATATTCTGAAATTATTGCATTAATCTCTTGTATTACTATATTCTATCACATTCTGTTATTATATTTACTACCATATTCGGTAAACTATATGTGAATACTTTCAATAAATAGATTGAGCATGCAAAAATAATCACCTTTTTTTTCCTAAGATAATGTGAAAACTGTAGTTGAGACTTCCTCTCATTTTAACCTCGAACTGACAGGGTGACCGCTAAATTGGGTACACCCGGGAAATGAGTCATTCAAGTATTTGTTTAGATTTCTTCAGAGAAACAAAAGAGTCTATCATGAATTTGGCAGGAAATTTGGTACGAAAATTCGTACTTAAAAATATCAAAATCTGTCGAAAACTCGGTGAGAGAAAATGTTTCTTCTGTTTTTATTTGGTGAATTATGCAACAAAAGAACCCACGTGAAAAAATTCTGCGGAAAGCGTTCTACGGAAATTCCATGTGGCAATTCCATACGGATATTCTACAAACATTTTTTACAAACTAATTATGGACTGACTTTGAATTCCGGTGATGAACCGCGCTCACGGAAATCACACCCTTGAACCAGGTATGCGAACAACATCTTCTTCAGGAAAATTATGCTACCCATGTCAAAACCTTGCACCTACTGTGGGTTACTCGAGGACGCGAGATTGAACCAACGCCCCAGGGGTAAAAAACACATCTTCTCTGGGGAAGGCTGGCTTTGACAGTACTTTAGGGTGCTTAGAGTTGGTTCGTCGATGACACGAGATCCAGCCAATGCTCCAGGTGTAAAAAACGCATCTTCTGGGAATTCTGGTTTTTACAGTGCTTCAGGGTGCCTGAAGTCGGTTCCTCGAAGATAGGAGATTTAACCAATGCCCTAGGTGTGAAAAGCGCATCTCCTTCGGGGAAGTATGGTTTCATCTCGTGTCCTCGAGGAACTCACTCGAGGGACCCTAAAGTGCTGTAAAAACCAGACTTTCTCGGAGAATATGTGTTTCTTACACCTGGTGCATTGGTACAATCTCGTGTCTTCGAGAAACTCACTCCGTGGTCCCTATAGTACTGTAAAAAATCAGATTTCCCCGGAGAAGATGTGTTTTTACACCTGGCGCATTGGTTAAATCTCATGTCTTCGAGGAACTTACTCCAAAGGCCCTAAAGTACAGTAAAACCCAGACTTCCCCGGAGAAGATGTTTTTCTACACCTGGTGCATTGGTTCAATGTCGTGTCCTCGGGGAACCCACAGTAGGTGTAAGATTTTGACATGGGTAGCATAATTTTCTCGAAGAAGATGTAATTCGAATACCTGGTGCAAGGATATGATGTCCGGAGTGTGATTTCCGCGAGAGAAATTCATCACCGGAAGTCAAACTTAGTCCAAAATTAGTTTGTAGAAATGTTTGTAGAATTTCCGTATGGAATTTCCACATGGAATTTCCGTAGAATGTTTTCAGTAGAATTTTTTCACGTGGGAAGTATGATTCAAAGTAATTCAAAATTATTCGAGCAATTTATTTTATTGCTGTAATTGATTAAAGAATTCGTAGCGTCTAGAAAATACGTTCATTTCGCGACTTTCCTAGGAAAACAAAATTATAAACAAATTAAAACTGGTTACACAATTGAAAATTGTTGAACCAATTTCGCTGAAATTTGGAGAAAATATTCCAATTTTGATTGAATACGTATCTTGATTAGCCGAAAATTCAAAAATTTTGTTGTAACTTCATATTTTTCTCTGAGGATTCATCCTTCTAGATGGAAACTCATTTCCTTAGCTTAAAATTAGTTTTTTTTTTGCCTTAAAATTAATCGTTGCAGCTTAAAAGTTCGTCACTCAATTTTCAGTTAATAACGGATTTTCATTGTTTGAAAATTCATCTCTGTTTTGTGGCATATGAATTTTCTTCGCTGAAAAGTCACCTTTTCAGTTTGATAATCTCTAACATAATTGGAACTTTAACTTTTTGGTAGAAAATTATCATTATCGTTCAACATTAGTTATTTTAAGTGAAAATTCAACTTTTCAATTTTTGGTCAAAAATGTAACTGTTTTGTTTATACTTTTCATTTCTCACTGAAAAGTCAATTATATAACTTGAAATGAAATAACAGAACTCAATAAGGAAATCTAACTATTTTTGGATAAAACTTGATTTTTTTTGGGTTAAAAAATCCATAATTTTATTCTTAGTTCAGAAATAATCTCGTCTAGTTGTGAATGGTATTATTTGTTCCAAAATTGTACTATTTCAATGAAAATTCAACAGTAATTTTTTTTTTAATCCATTCATTTAATTAAAAATGTAACTAATTTATTTGAAGTCAGCTCTTTTCTATTTTTTTTTTACTGGAAATTTAATTATTGCACTATTCGTTGCGAATTGATCTTTTGATATGAAAATTGATTTATTTTAATCAAAATTTGTTTTTTTTTCTGTAAAAAATTAATGCTCGTTATTGTCAATCCATCTTTTTGGTTTGAAGTTCTTTTCTGTTTTTGTTGAAAATGCATTTTCTAATTGAAAATGTCGAAATTTTGTTTATGGTTAAAAATTTATTTATTTTGTTAACAATGCAATACTTTTCAATTTCAAATCCTTCAAACTTATTCAAAGTTCTTCCTCCTTTTTAAGACGAGAGTCGTTATTTTGATTCAACTTCAATCAAGGAAGACTTATCATTGTATTCCCTGAATGATGATTTACTGTTTGTGCTGTTTCCATGGAAATTATTCCATTTAGGAAATAGAAAAGGTAATTTTAATTATAAATATTTCAAATGAAAATCAAGCGAATGGAATGAAAATTTCCTGAATAATACTTAAATTCGAAGCCGAAAATACCTTCTTCAAAGATAAAATCATTGTAATTCTTTGGAAAAATGCATTGTTTCAGATCTGAATTATAATTGTTTTTCGAAATGATCCCGTCTCAAATCAGAATAATAAATCTTCTCGGAAATTTCCTCTTGCAATTCAGAATTATAGTTGGTTAGGGAAATTCCCTATTCCAAGTCAAAATCATAAATATTTTAGACAATTTTTCATTCCAGATCTGAATTATAATTATTTTTCTTTATGAAAAAATTGACTTTATTAACTAAAATTAATTTCTAACTGTTTCCAAATAGAAAAAAAATCGTTTGCCCTATATTAAAACGTAGCTTATGAAAAATAAGAATCTTGGTTTCCAATACTTCTTCCTAGAAGTAAATTTCAATTTTGAATCCCTAAACCATATTAAAAGGATTTTCTTCCATTTTAGAAAAAAGGAGAAGTTTTCATTCAAGTTTAATTAGCAATGGAATATTTTATTCCCTGGACAATTCTTTATTATCTGAATAGTTTTTACTAACATTTTCCTTATTCAGAAGCTTGTAAAAATAATAGTAATTGTATAGTATAGTAATTAAAACTCATAAAAAAGTAACTTATGAATAAATTCTATTATTATCTACATTCAAAGCGACCAAGTTAAATATTTTAAACAATGCTATTCTTTTGTTATTATTTCTCAATTTTAGTTTCCTAGCGGTCCTGGTATAAACTCGAAAAAGCCGACTGGAAAGCTCAGATTTTCAGTGATACTGAAGTAGATAGACCGTTGCCTGACTATAACGGCGTCAACCACTGCGTAAACGAAAAGATTCTGTGACGCGATCCAGACCTTGCTGGATGACACGTGGTCTTTTTACAAGTATCGCAATCAGCACCCAGTTATTTCAATAAAGCTGAAAATCTTACACAAACGCCTTATTTTTTTAACTTCTCTATGTATCACTATTCATGTTTTTGTACAAATTATGAACGAATATATGTCATATAGCACGAATATAAATTGAGAAATTCGTTTCAAAAATACGCTGATCTAAACCAGCATTGGAATACTTTTCGATAATTCCACATTCCAGGTTCAAATTGTGACTCTCTCAGCAAATTTCTTGTTTCCACTCACAATTATAATTTTTCGGAAATTTCCTATTCCAAGTCACAATAATAATTATTCTTGAAAATTTCCTCACCCAACTCAGAAGCATAATTATTTTGAAAAAATTCTAATTTTATATCGCAATTATAATTTGCTTTCAAAAATTTTCTGTAGAAAATCACAATTATAATTCTTCTGAAAAATTTTCTCTTGCAATTCAGAATTATAGCTATTTTGAAAAATTCTCTGTAACAAGTCAGTATTATGATTATTTTCGAAAATTTCTTGTTTCATATCTTATAGTAATTATTTTTCAGAATTCCCCTGTTAAAAAAAAGGATTGTTTTGAAAATTCCACGTTCCAAACTCTAATTGACATTCAGGATATTCCAAGAATTTGAAATCCCTTAAAATTTTTAATGCTGTATTACATTATTGACTCGAGCAGTGCAACCAAACTTTTTATGAGCTCTATTTCAGATTATGTACAGCAATAAACCATGGAAGAACTATTCCTTGGCTGAATAAACATCTTATTCGATAAAAGAAAAAATCTTACGATATACTGTATTATCATAAACGGTTCGATAACACTCGTTTCAAATAAAATCTCTATTTGTACCCCTTCACGCATCTCGAATGTGAAAGAAGACAAACATTTTTAGAATATACCTACTACATACAATGCTAAATAACAAACATGAAAATTGTCCATACCCTCACGCTGGAATTCTATTCGATGAGAATTGTGTTATGAACCAATCATATTTGATGAATACAACGGGGACAGTGGTTTTCTGTTTTTAGATTGGAAAATTGATTCCAGAAATTCGAGTCATTTTTTTAATATTCTCAGATTTATTCTTGAAATTTTTTTCCGCTAATTGAAACATTTAACATATCTAAAGATTTTCCTTCCATGTACGAAATAGTCGAAATTTGCATTCAATTTTGATCATTTCATTCCCTGAACGATTCCTGGCTGTCTGATTATCTACTTTCCTTAATACTATCGAATAAAAGCGAAACGCATATAAATCTTATGAAGAGATTACGCAGAAAATAGAGGATAATAATTGAAATTCGTTAAAAATTAAACAAACATTTTCGTCGAACCTAGACACGAGGCGTGAATGAAGCATGGTCAAATAGATTATGCGTGTAAATAATTCTTATTCCATCATTTTTCAGGAAGATCTCGTGTAAATACCTTATCGTGGGGGATGTGATGCAATCTATGTTCAAGTATGACGAAACAGCCTTAAAATTGTTTCAATAGAGATGAAAATTTTACGCAATCGTCTTTTTCATTTAACTTCTCTGTTTATCACAATCTCCATTTTCATACAATTTTAGAATCGAAATCTATTTTACGGCCCCAAGAAACTCGACATATGTTGAATAAGTATATAAAATTTTAAAAAGTAAAAATTAGCAGAACGCTGCCGGCTTTTCAAAAAGCTCCAATTTCATATATTATTTTCAAAAATATCTAACAAACAGGATCAGCCCAAAATGAAAGTTGTTCTATGAGGGAAGCTTTACCAACATTCATCTTCTAATTTTTCTTCATTCCTTCAGTTTCCAGTTTTATCGATATTGATTGTGGATTTATGCACAATAAGCCAACTTGACTCTCCTCCCACTCACTACTTTTATTAGCATAGAAACCGCCAGCTTTTTTTCAGGGCAAGGTAATTTTTTCATCATTGTTTGCAGCTTAAAACATAAGGTAGACGAAAATAAGGAAATTGATTTTAATTCTTGTTTTCACAAGCACTGTTATCTTTGATTATTTCAAAAGCGCTAGGAACATTAAACCTAGCAAATAGGGAAAATGTCGAGGTGTCACATCCCCAATCTCTCTCCTTCCACTCTTTTGTTCCGAAGAATAAATAAAATGCGCCAATCAGATTTCGTCAAAGTTAGTTTAAATAGTCGTGGAAATTCTTCAGTAATCAGTTCACTCTCCTCTTTCTCGGTCAGTGTGACATTTAGCAAGAATGAAGAAAATTCCTTCTTTCCTACTCCTCGCGTTGGTGGGGTTCCTGCCTAACGATTGTAAGTGTAATATAATAATTAATGTCTACAAAAAATAATCCATATGTATACGTGTGTGCGTTTTTTAGTATGTTTGCTTAAGAGCGTCTAATTTAAGTTTTTCATTAACAAAGATTCCTAAGATTCATAAAAGATTTAATTCCGTACTTCTGAACTGATACGGAAAGTCTTGGCATAATGACCGTGCTACTGATTAAAATATTTTTCATGTAAATTCGATTTGTTTTCAGAGCTCCACGATTATACTTTATTTGAAAATAAAACATTTAGAACTGTTACAAAGGTTCAAACATTCACAAAGTCAACGAATCAGAAATGAAAGCCTCGAAAATGATGAAATCGCAAATCAACTGTCGAATGAGACATAGTAGAGTAGGGTGGTCCAAATTTATACCTATAAAAATTCGACTTTCGATTTTTGATGATAAAAACCCCCCCCCCCCCCCCATTTTGTTCGTTTCCCCGGAAAAAGGAATTCCGTAATTTTTATTTTACCACCCCGGGCTTTTGAAATTAACCTTTAGTTTTAAATGGGAAGAGCTCGATTTTCAAAAAAATGGGAAAAAGAAGTACTTGTCATACATTTTTTGTCAATTAAAGTATTGTCACCTCTTGAAGAGTATTCAAGGAATGATTTTCACCCAAAAGCTTTTAATTTCGACATACCTGAACCCCTTTAATTGTGCCCGGAAAATGCCACCAAAAAATTGCAAAATAGCAGTTTTCTATCAAATTCATGCTAAAGACGGTATTTAAAAAAAAAATTCAACATGAATTATTTTTAATTGATAAGTGGCGAGTTTTAACGTAGATTCCAAATAATTTTAAATGGTTTAAACAATTAGTATTTGTTTAAACAATTTTTTTCCCCTGTAAATCGTGGAAAGTTATTATCTTTTGGAATAAATCGTACAAAGTTGATGAATTTGGAGAGTAGTAGTTCTTGATTAACTTAATTGGTAATTATTTGAACAATTTTAATTTGTTTGAACAATTTTTTCTCCCTAAAATCGTGAAAAGTGATTATTTCCTGAAAATAATGACACAATTAGAGAATGTTAAAAGAAATATATTTTTGGAGGATGTTTGGTAATTATTTAAACAATTTCGATTTGTTTGAGAAATTTTTCCTCTCTGTGAAGCGTGAAAAAATATTACTTTCTGGAATTAATGACACGATTAAAGGAATTCAAGAGTAATACTTTTTTCCTACAAAATATTTAGCAATCATTGAAATAATTTTCATTTGTTTGAACAATTTTCGTTTGTGTAGAAATTTTTTTCTCTGCAAATTATTATTATTATTTTCGATTAGCGATTCGAACTCGAAAGTTCATCGCCTCTTCTAACCGAAACCGCCATGCATCTCTATCCTGTGCATCCTCCATCCAGTTTAAGTAATCATGTCCTAGTTATTTTAGATCATCCCTTTCATTTTTCTCCCATCTGTTTCTTGGTCTGCCTCTTACCAATCGTTCTCCCCCTTAAAACTTGCGCCACTGTTCTTTCATTTCCCATTCTTGCTACATGCCCCGCCCATCTTAGTTTACGCGCTTCCATTACCCTATTAATATTTGCTGACCCGTAGAGAGCATGCAGCTCATCATTATGCAGTTTTCTCCATTCACCAGTCTCTTCGTCCCTCTTTGGGCCATAGATTTTCCTAAGTACTTTATTTTCAAGAACTCTAAACCTATTCTCCTCTCCTTTCGTCAGCGCCTACGTTTCACACCCGTACATGACGACCGGCATTATTATTGTTTTGTAGATTCTTACTTTGATGTTTCTAGATAGCAATCGGGATTTTAGTAGTGTGTTTGCTGCATAATAGCACACATTGCCAGCGAGCAGCCGCGCGTTGATTTCCGTTTTGATATTATTTTTGCTAGTTTTCTGCAAATTGAGAAAATTGATTCTTTTCAGCAATTAATGAAACAATTAACGAATTTTAAGAATAATATTTTTTTGCTTAAGATATTTTGAAATTATTTGAACAATTAATAATCATTGATAATCATTAATATGAACCATTTTTTCATTCTGTTATGAGTAGTTACTTTTTCAAATCATATTCGTTAAAATGAATAATTTTTCAAATGAATTTCGGGTATTAAGCATCAACGTACAATCGTATATATTACGTTTTCAGGGAGTTCGTTAATGTCCCTTCATGTACCTGTTTCATCCTCGCCTACGGATTCACCCATTGGCTATTTGAGGCAGGTGGATTTAAAATAAAGATATTCAGTGATTATTACCTGTTCTGAGTTATGTGTCGGCGATCGGCACATCTCATTCGAGTCAGTTCACTTAACTGAGTTAGTCAAATTCTCATTGTCGAGCGTCAATCTAGACTTTTCTCCACCTTTCCTATGAACAAGTGCGAGTGAAGGATTAATAGTTGTTTAAATAATTTCAAAATATCTTAAGCAAAGGAATATTAATCTCAGAATTCATTAATTGTGTCATAAATTGCTGAAAAGAATAAATTGTCTCGATTTGCAGAGGAACTTTTTTTTAAACAAACAAAAATTGTTTAAACAAATAAAAATTAGTTTAAAAATTGCTAAATATTCTGTAGAAAAAAATATTACTCTTAAATTCCTTCAATAGTGTCATTAATTCCAGAAAGTAATTATTTTTCACGCTTCACTGGGAGGACAAATTGTTTAAACAAATCAAAATTGTGTGATAACTTTCAGAAAATAATAACTTTTCACGATTTGAGGAAAGTAAATTGTTCAAACAAATGAAAATTGTTCAAATAATTACCAACTAAGTTAATCAAGAACTACTACTCTTGACATTCATCAACTTTGTACGATTTATTCCGAAAGATAATAACTTCTCACGATTTACAGGGAAACAAAATTGTTGGTACGAATACTAATTGTTTGAACAATTTAAAATTATTTGAAATATACTTTAAAATTCGTCACTAATTCATTAAAAAT
>CAKNXH010000980.1:247076-266661 GCA_932178445.1 Andricus quercusramuli
TGGAGCATTTTCCGTGCTTTTCTCATTAAAAACCCCGTGTTAATTTCTAGAAAAATAGATCTTTATTGTTATGACTTTATAAAATCCAAAGCTTCTATTATTGCAGATATTTTTACGATAGATTCACGTGATAAAATAATTGATCAGTTTCATTTTTGAGATGCTTGTGATTTTTTTTCGGCCAGGAGAAAAACTGATAGTTGAAGAATACTAGGCATGCAATTTTGTACCTATGTTTTTTTTGTTGCTAATAACAGGTCAAACATCGTCGAGTTCTCAACCAGTGAGATGAATTTCCAACCAAGAAGATTAACTTTCCTACCAAATAAGACAAATTTATTACAATATATATTAATTTTCAACTGAATCAATTTATTCAAATTCTTAAAAATTAATAAGACAACCAAAATGTTCTTAAAATCAAAAAAAGTCACAAACTTCACCTAAAGGAAACGCCAAATTATATTTCAAACTCCATAATGATATTAAACGGCCCCTATTTCCAATTCTAGTACTTTCAACCGTTTGATGGCACACTTCCCGATATGTAACAGAGCTGGCATACGGGGGTCTTTTTTATCCCAAGCGAAAAAGGCTTCCCGCAAAGAGCTAATTCATTATTTTGAGTAGCTGAACTTGTTATACACTCGTGGAGAGTTGCCTCAGAGTATGCTGTGAGATATTTAATTCAAAATTTATTTTAAACGTGGAAAAAAGATTGTAATAGTTAAGCAATAGCGAAAAGTGACATTTTTTACTGAATAACTAGCAAGCATTATACAGTTTTCCATTTACCATTAGTACGATTTTCAAATGTTAAAGGGACTTTAATAAGTTTTAACATGTTGACCAGAAATTTTGGAGCAAAATCAACTTTTTTTATAAGGTTCTAGTTCATGTAAAAAGGAGTTGCAAATCATCCTAGAGTTATTTTTAATTTTGATCAAAATTTAGAACGTTGTATAATTTTCAAATCCTGAATCCATGTTTGGTTTTAACAAAAATTAAAAAAGCCATAGACTTCTTAACATTTTATAATTTAAAAAGAAATAGAAAGAAAACATTTTTTTCATAGACCTATCAATCCAAATGTTCACTTAATATGAAATATATTCCAAAACTATCCCTATGAAATTTTTAAATTATACCAAAATTCAAAAATTTGAAGCGATTTAGCAAATGTGCAATTTTTATTCTTAAAAGATCCGTTAGTTCGAATCGTTATTCTGAGTAGATTTTATTTAACAAGATTCACAAATCATCCTGAAGTAATTTTCCAATTAGAGACAAATTGAAAATAACCTGGAATAACTAATCCTGGTAGAGTTTTCCTAGACCTAAAGTTTAAACAAACCCAATCAAAGCCTAAGTTTTGTTCAGCCAACTTCGCGTCTTTCAAAATACATGTGTTTCTCATGGAATAAAAAAGAAAGTTTAAGCGATATTTGTGTAAAGTTTATCCTGTGAAGTTAATTTTTGTTGCAAAGAATTTTTCGTCGGAAATCGATATAAAGCTTATCTTAGGTTTTTCTGTGTAT
Source organism: Andricus quercusramuli (assembly GCA_932178445.1). Lineage (NCBI taxonomy): Eukaryota > Metazoa > Arthropoda > Insecta > Hymenoptera > Cynipidae > Andricus > Andricus quercusramuli. The sequence goes on from CAKNXH010000980.1 coordinate 248,615, forward strand.
TTAGTAAATTAAAAAAAAAAGAATTTTTTCTCAACATTATGTTGAAGAACATAGCTAGTTCTTATTCGGTATTCAATTTTCTCCACATCATTTTATTCTTTGAAAAACTTCAGGATATGTTTTAAAGCCAATAATAATATTGAGCAACCCTCAGTTATTAAAAAGAAAAAATTATCAGCTTTTTCGAATGGTGAATTCAAGAAACTGTTTTTTTTTTTTTGTTAAGTACTAGGGGTGAATTTTAAGAATTTCTTAATATTATTAAGAGGTTGGGGGAGTTCCGTTCGAGCTGCTAAGCAAGACGGTCGTATTGTATTCGCTCTTAGCTGGGTCTGTGTCTCACTTAGCTTCAAAAATGGCTTCTGTGCCACAAATCGGAGCTCTTTTGAGTTTTCTCGAAGAAGAACTATCGATTAAAATCAGCGTCACGGAAAAAAACATTGTTGAAGAGTTGTCTACAAAGATTCAGAACTATGAAGCAAGGATTAGTGCAATGTAAGTAAAGAACGCTGACATCACGCTACAATTATCTAAGCAGGCCCACCGGCTAGACAAACAAAATGAAAAAAAAACAATTTATTGTTTTTGGGAATGCATGATTATCCAAAAGCACCCTCCGTACTTCTGATAGATAAGGTGAACAATTTGATCCACTCAAAATTAGACATGTCGTTTGGAATTCAATCATTCAGTGGGACCAGGTGCCTCGGGCAGTACAAAGTTGACAAAAAAGGCCAGTTCTACTGTCTCTTTTTTCAGGAAAGTTGAAGGATCTAATATGCATGAATCGCCCCAAACTTAGAGGTACGAATATTTTTGTGTAACGCGATCCGGACCCGGAATCTGTCCGAAGGCGCAAGTCATTAGGACACACGGCTTCTAAATACATGAAACATGGTCTCAATTCCCGCATCACCGGATCAGATTTACCTATTAATAATATATTATCTACACTCTAGAGGACTTGAACAGTATAATTCAGGAAGTAATAATGAAGCGCAGTAAGGCTTCGACAACGAATGTGAGCAATTATGAGTCTCTTCATCTGCCGATTCACAGCAGGCGAATATCGGGTTGTCGCATTTTATAAACAAAAACACAACTGCTCTGGCGAATAATCAGGTCTGATTAATCGCAAACGGAGCGAACAGAGACGCTGCGCTGGTGACTCCAGATAGGTCTAGGAAATATAGGAAATTCAGGAAAAGTCGTAAAATATGTTGGTGAGTCATTCAGAGCATGCTACTGGAATATAAGTGGCTTTATCAATCTGTTTAGTTCAGATGAAAGTCAAATGAAATGTTTGACCAATTATTCCGTGATCTGACTGCGTGAAACTTCGTTGGTAAATAATCGCGTGACATTACCTCCATTTCTGAGCGAGTATTATGTTCATTATAGCCAGGCTAAAAAAAGAGAAAAGCAAGGGCCGAGGAAGTGGGGGTCTGTTGACTCTGGTCGAAAATAGTTTAGCCTACTCTCGCGGCCAATCAAAAGTCAGCAACTTATGGCTATTTATTGAGATAGGTTTTGGAAGTAAATATACACTCTATATAGGGTATTTTTATTTTTCATCAGCTGCGAACCCTGGATTTTGTGTTGACTCATTACAGAATGTTCTACATTCACTTGACAGCGATTATTCGTCGAATTTTTAAACTGTACTATTGAGCGATTTTAATCCTCATGTTGCCTCTCTGAATTGCGTGGATGAGGAAATCTTACTGAACACTAGTGGAATTACTCGAGGCTCTTAACTTCATTCTTTGTAATGGTCGTTCACTCTCTAAAAACCCCGGTCATGTTAAATATTTAGCGGGTACTGGATGCAGCAGTGTTGACCTCTGTCGAATCAGCATCAGTTGTCTGAATTTAGTATACGATTTTAGGGTTCTTAACAAATATGATCACCTTCTTATTACAATGGACTTAAAGAAACTAATCCAACCTTGTTTTGAAGAATCTACTTCTGAAAAAACAATTGATTCTATTCCAGAGTCAACATTCATAAAATGGAAAGAAGATAGTGGAGAGACCTTTTCAGTGTATCAAAGTTTAGAAGAATTCTGCGTTCTCTGTATAGGAACACCATCTTGAAGGTCAAATATGGTAGCTCTCACTCAGAGAGAGAGAGTCGAAGTGACGCAGGGGTCCTGCAGGGCGACAGTCTCAGTCAACTTTCTTCCATTATGTATATAGCTAATATAATTGAATTCTTTATTGGAAAGAGGGCTAGGGGAGTGACACTGTCCACTGCTCAATCCCTGATTATGCTTCTGTTTGCGGACGACATTGTACTCTTTGCTTCGTCATGGCATGATGTTAGGGACAAACTACAAATCCTAGAAAATATTGTGCCATCAGTCGCCTCAAGCGTAATCCAAAAAAGATGAAAATAGTTCCTTTTCGTAAATCTGGTAAATTGGAAAAATCAAGGCCTCTCGAATGGAATAATACCGACACGCTTGAATTCGTCGATGCCTATATTCATCTTGGGATTCACTTTTCGGCTTCTGGCAAATTTAAAAAAGCCAAGGACTAATTCGTTAACAAAGGTTCTCTAGTTTCGTGCAGAGTGAGCGATATCCTAAATAAAATTAAAGTGTGTTCCTGGGATGGATTATAACAGATTCGCCCATAGTCAATTTCGATGAACATCACAGCCAATACAATAGCACATGCTCTAGCCAAAAATTTAAATTCTCAGTAGGAAGCAGCGAAAGCAATACTAACAGACAAAGGAAGTACATTTATAGGCACTGTTCTGAGAAAGTTTTCGAAAATATTCGGAATCACTCAAATAACTACTTTAGGCTATAGACCTCAATCAAATGAATCCTTAGAACGAATTCATGCAGTATTAGTCGACTACATCCGATCATACGCTGACTGCTATGATGATTGGGATAGTTTAATACCTTCTGTCATGTTTTCTTATAACGCCTCAATTCATGAAGCAACCAAATTCACACCGTTCGAACTGGTGTTTGGAAAAATAGCTCGTACTCCTGGGTCCTTCCCTTCTGAAGAAAACCTGGAAACGTATGGTTCCTATTTGAAAAACTTAATATTACGACTATCCGAAATGAAAGATATAGCGGCTAGAAACTTTATCAGCGCTGAACATCGCTCTAAAATACTCTACAACAGAAAAAGAAGTCCCGTCTCCGGAAAAATAGGAAATAAAGTCTTTGTTAAAGAGAAACAAAAAGAAATAAGTTAGACAGTGAGAGTCGTTAACCTTATTCAATTGTAGAAATGTTAGATAAGCACACCGTAATCTTAGAAACCATGGGGCAAATTTACCCCTCAACTATCAAATCCAAAGGTGAAATAGAGAAAAAGAGGTTCGCCCAGGGACTCCTGGGCTGTTAGCTATAAGGCAACTAAAGTTAGATCAGGTGAGCAGGATGCAGCGAAAAAAATGCTGAAAGAACTGGCAGATGTTTATTTCCTTAGTGAAGAAACTATTTAGAATTATGGGCAGACAATGCGCCAAAAATTTTAGTTAAACTTTTTGAATCAGAAGAATGTTGTGAATATTGCTACTGAAGGGGACACACAATGAGTAACTGTAGTAAAGAGGTTTCAAGGAATAAACGTCTGGCCACAGATTGTGAAGTTTCTGAAGAAGAGTTTTAGGGATCAGTGAACGAATCAAAAAGAGACTACGCACAGGCAAACTAAAACATTACAAGTGACCCCGGAGAATCATAAATAATCCATCCAGACTACCCTTCAATCATCTACAAGACCAGACTCCTCCACTCATCGAGGACGATGATGATTTTAAGAAGGGAGGACAGTTACGTCCCGAAATCCTAAATTTTGATATTACGCCCAAATAGACGTAATCTGCCTTATCTTGGAAAGAGCGAGGAGACAACAATCAAAGGCTCAGGTATTAATAGTGGGTTTAAATAATAGGGTTATTCAGAAAAATAAAACACAGGAGTAGTTGGGATCTTATTGGGGTAATCTTCGCTCTCTGGGAACATGAATGGAGTGGGACCATTTTTATTAAAAGAGGTAGGGTCCTTCATATCACAGTTAAATGGGTTAGTGTCTTTTGGATCGAAATTTAGTATTGGGATTAATCTACGGGAGGATATTGGTCATTGGCGTTAGCATGATGAATTGGAAAAGGAGAATAATGGTGTTCGCGAAAAGTCAGGGGATACGGGTCACAAAAAGTAATAGAATCATAAGGGGTTGTCTTATATTGGAATCGGCGTCTTACGAGTTTGAAGGAAAATCTTGAGCTTCAATGTCTCCACTACTACCCTGACAATATAAAAAGGAAGAGTAAAATGAAATTCGTCAATGTATAGTTTTTTGGGCCTATAAGACAATATAGGAGTTTTAACGCCTCCCGGTCGCACTTCCCGAGCAATCAGGGCTCCTTTTTACAGTACTAACACTTTAACACTGGGGGTTCTAGTCTGCTCTAGTCTTTCCTGGAGGGTTAGGCGCTAGGAAAGGGTTCAGTGATGGTTTAGGATTTTTATTCGCAACATTTGGTGGCTTGGAGGTAGGATTTTTTCCTATTAGATTTGCTTGGCCACTTTTAGGCTTTGGAGGTACCTTTGATGACGTTTTCGGGTTTGACTATTTAGTTTTGAAAAAAACAATCTGTTATTCCGGTCCAATCGACCTCCAAGTCTTGTTCGTCTAACAACGCGATTTTCTCTTTTCATTTATCTAGTTTCCTTGCTCTATTTTCACGGTATGCTAGATCGGGTATAAGCGATCGTTCCGGTGGAAGGGGAGTTTTGTGAGGTTTGTACCATTTGTCGTTGTCTGGTTAGCTGATATCGAGGAAATAAGTTACGATGGACATAACTTATTTCCTCTGCCTTAGTAAATGGATCGTCTAGGCGATCGAACATATATTTTAGGCACGTAAGGTAGTCAGCTGCCGACTCTTGTTCCCCATGAGTTCTTTTGTGGCAAAATAAAACAGTATCCGATAAATATCATCCAACTTCAATGATGTTTCGGTTAAAGTTGATTGAAGCTTACCGAGACGTAGGTTTTATGTGAAAAAATGTAAAGTTTTGGAGATATCAGAAAATGGTGAAAAGGAAAATGGATGATGTTAAGAAACTTTTTTTCCATTTTGCAGGATTTAGGCAATCTCAGGAAAATTCCGAATAATTGAAAATGAGCATTTGAAAAGATTTGCAAAAATCCCAAAAAATTGTAGAATTTTGAAGATCACGGAAAATATTTGGAAGGCTTCGAAGAGTATTAATGGGCTTCAAACAAATTTTTTTAAATTTCCCCAGATGGTTGTTGTTCCAAGTAATCATTTATCTGAGGAAACAAAGTTTTTACAAAGATTTCAAACATATTATCTGTCCTTTTGTAGCACACAAGGAAGATCGCAGTAAAAAATGTGTATTGTACAGTGTATTCAAGATTAACAGTGTACAGAATATTGCAGAATTTATGAATCTATGCAGATTTTCGGTAATTTCTTGTAATCTAAGAGGTAATTCATGTTATTGTAATTCATGTCTATTGCTATTTTGCTCTTAAGAATGCAATACGGTACGCACGTGCGTCAATGACTAGATTGCGATCTGTTAGCCAGTGAGATTCAGCAATTCCTTGTTGCTGTGGAACAAGTGTCCAAACATTGCCAAAGCCCAATTTCTTAAATTCGTTTTGATTCAGAGTTACCCAATGCTTATAAGTTGTGTCAAATGCCCAAGGTCAATGCCATAGCGGTGCAATATAGTCTTTATTCCGGTCAGCTGATCTGTCATATTCTAGCAGTAGAATGTGATTACCTATTCGTGTGAATGCAGTACTCGTTGTAGTTGCGCGATGATGTCCAGCCAATGGGTCAACAGGAGGCAAGTAACCGTGTCGCTCGTATTGAGGAAATAATTCTGCCAAAGTCGTCTGTACTGGCTCTACGGAACTTCTTAATTCTGTAAGAGGGAACAGAAACAGGCGAAGTTTGTTATTCATTATAAATATAATATCCTCTAGAGCATTTGAACAAAGAAAGAAAAAAGACAGAATAGTGGAAGAAACAATGTTTGTATCATGCAATCATGAAATGAAAATATAAAATCATCTTTAAATTTATTCATTCGCTTCGTCAAAATCGAAGCTGCTCTTTTTTGGCTCGCTTCTCGCGTACTTTAGTCTCTTGATTTTTTTTTTCTAATACACAGTTTGACAGCTTATCAGAATGCGTCAGTTTGACATCTTATAAATATATCTTTCCACTTGGAATTGTTGCGATTGAACCAAAACCCGTAGTTTGAATTACAATATAAAATTGTCGCATTTGATTGACACAACCATAATTCTTATCTGACTTTAGGTTCATCAAAAATCTGTTGCAGTTCATTAAAAATGACTACGATTTAAAAAAAAGGATTAATGCAGTTTTCCATGGAATATGTTCTAAATAGACTGTTATAATATAGTAAGTACATTTTTTTATCTTAATTTCACTTATTCAACGTCGTCTTTTCATTTGAGACTTTAATTTCATATGTTTACATTTCAATTGAATTCTAATTTTTAAGTGTTATCGATTTCTTCTGTATCCTTATTCTGCTATCGTTGAGGCATATTCCTTCAAGGAGTGAGAGCTTTTCGTACCTCTTGTAAGTAAATTACGTCCTTGTCCGAACGTTAAATTGAGAACTTGTCTCGTCGTTTCGGTAGACAAGTTCAAATTAATTGTATATCAATTTTAGAAATGATTTAAATATAGAGAGATTTGATTTTTTTAACAATTTGGTTAACATTAAAATAATTCAGTTTCAATATTTATTCTCAGTGACCTGTCCTTCAATGTACTTATCGTCAAGATGGTTCATAAACCTTGCATCGTTTTTTCTCACATAAACTTCTCTCGCTCGCGAATAAAATACAACGGTCGAAAGTTGACCAAGTGGCAAGAGGTGCTTTTAACCACGTTTTTTCAGCTTCACTGCAAATTTGCATCGAAAGTTATGGACGCATCCTGATCAAATGATATTATACTTGTTCGTTATAAATTGAAGATTGACCTTTTTTCCCTTTTCTTAAGCGATTTTTTATAGAGTTATTTAATGATTTGTAGAGGAGCCAGGATTTTTGAAACAGATAGTAGGTGTATTTTGATACAAATTTATTTTGAAATAATTATGAAATGTGTTGCAGGTGAATTTCTAGTTTTACTGCCTAAATCATTTTGCTAACATGTTAAGACGTTTCAATGGAAATTGTTTCGTTAAAACTTCTCGAAGAGAGTATTTAGAAATGATAAGCGATTGGTGTAAGGATTGCATTCTTCGGGATTTGAACATTCAAGAGCGTACTTGGGTGAAACGTGCTAGTATTGAGAAGGAAGGCTACCGATGGGGAAAAGGGTTATTTTCCGGCCATTGCCAAATGCAGAATAGTACAAAGGCTTTTTCCGTGCTTTGAGAAAGTGATTTTCTTTTCTGTGAATAATATTCTTATAATTTCAGTTTGTCGAAATATTTTCATACAAACACTCTTCGAGATCAGAATCACAGTCCTGGTGAAAATTCCCGTTCTAAATCAAAAATTATAAATCATTTAAAATAAGCAATGTTCCAAGACAAAACTACACTTCATTATATGTGCTTCTTTTTGTGAAGCAGGTATAATTCAGAAGTATAATTCTTTTGGGAAATCCCCTGAACCATCTCCAAATTATCATTCTTTTTGAAAATTCTCTGAGTGGAATTGGTTGAAATAATGCATATATTTTTAGTTGGAAATAATATCATGTAGCCATAAACTGTTTTTAACTTGGTACAAACGTGGTCCTTGGAGTACCTAATAATCAGATACAATAAACTCTCATTTAAGAGAATATGAATTCTACGAAATCTGGGATTGTAACAAAGTATTTTTGGAACCTTAAGTATACTTTGATGAGACTTGTTTAAATACAATCTCTCTACTCCTCCATGCATCTCCAACATTAAAGAAGACAAACAAATTTAGATCGTACCTACTGCGTAAATTCTTAGTGTAGTAAATAGTGGATAATTGAAAATAATTTAGGAGAGTTTAATGGATGTGCGCAGTAATGTAGCGGTTTAATGATTTTGAAACAATTTCTCCCGCAAGGATCATAAATATGACATTTATCAATTTTACATCTTGAATTATCCTAATTTTTCCCTGTAAGTAGTAACGTACTTTTTGTTCAGCCTTTCAAACCCCTCCCTTTATGAAATCCTGGCTACGCCAATCAATGTCATAGATATGATATTATATTATTATATATTTAGCAACAGAATCCAGGAAAACGGCTACAGCCAGGAATAGAGTTTCGGCGGTAATCTTCATTCTTTTTATCATAATCGATGGGCTCTCCATATAACACGTAGACGGTTCCGATTTCCTGTCTCCCCCTTTCTCACATTCTGCCCCACCCATCCGAAAAATTGTTCACGTGCTATATGGGTGGCTAATAATTACTATCTCAATCAACTTTATAAATTAAAGCCATGAAAACAAAAACACATTCATGTCAGGATTTCGTAAAGAATCTTGATTCTATTTCATTATACACCTATATTTTAAAGAAAAAACAGCGGCATTCAGAAAATTATGTAAACATACGTTCGTAGTTTAAGGAAAGGTTCTAGAAAAAGAGATCTTTATTGGTCCGGCTTCATATATTCCAAAGCTTCAATTATTGCGCATATTTATACGCTAGATTGACGTGATGAAATAATTGATGATGATTATTTTTAAGGCGCTTGTGATTTTTTGCCTGTCATTTTATCGCGACCACAATGCACACGACAGGGAAATATATAAAAAAAACTCAGAAGCAAAACAGATGTTTGAAAAATATTAGGCATGTAATTTTGTAGTTAGATTTATTTGTTGCAAACTGTAGTTCAACCGTCGTCGAGTTTTCAAACAATCAGATAAATTCCCAACCAAAATGATTACTTTTCCTATCAGATAAGATTACTTCTTTACAATATACATTAGTTTCCAACTAAATCAATTTATTTTAATCTTTAAAAAGTAATCAAACAACCAAAATATTCTTCAAATCAAAAATAGTCACAAACTTCACCTTGAGAAATCGCCAAGTTATATTCCATACTCCATAATGATATTAAACAGCCCCTAATTTCACCCTAGTATTTTTAACGTAACAATCCTGAAATTTCTGAATGTAAAACAGCTAATAAATTTTTGAATTATAAAAATAACCAAATTCACCTTTATAAAACTCCTGTTTCTGTTTTGAACCCCATATGGTTATAAGGCAACACCCAAATTTCCACCCTGGTAGTTTTAGCAAAATATTTTCCGAATTTCTCTATGTAGAACAGTAAATAAATGTTCATATTATCATTCATGAGAGTGTAATGTAATCGGCCAAATTTCCGTCTGCATGTCTGTATGTCTGAATATCTGCATGCGTAATTATCGGAATGTTGCAGCCTCGATAATTTTGAAGGATTTGTCCAATCGAGTCAGCCTTTGATAAAATTTCAAAGCGTCTTGAAATGAAGGTCAAGTTCGTTGACCAGATATTTTGGACCCAAATAAAATTTTTTATAAGTTTTAGACAATTTTGTCATAGTTTTTGGTACACGACAAAATATATGAAATTTACCCTCAATCCGTTTTTAATTCAAGTAAAAATTGAAAAAGCTATAGATTTTTCAACATTGTATAATTCTCAAAAAATAGAAAAAACTTTTTTTTTCGTACACCTATCAATCCAAATGTTCACTTAATATGAAATACATTCCAGAACTATTCCTATGAAATTTTTAAATCATATCAAAATTCAAAAAGTTGAAGCAGTTTACCAAAGGTGCAATTTTTATTCTTAAAAAATCTGTTAGTGCCAATCGTTATTTTAAGTCGATTTTATTTAACAAAATTCACAAATGATCCCAATGTAATTTTACAGTTAGAGGCGAATAAAAAATGTCATTGGAAAATTAATCATGGTTCAGGTTTCTTAGAACTTAAGTTTGAATTAACGCAATCAAAGCCGAAAGCCTAATAACTTCATTTAGTGAATTTAAAAAAAAATTATTTCTCCTCAACATTATCTTAAAGAACCCAATGATAGATAATATTGAGAAATCGTCAGATATTATAAAGAAAAAAATATAAGCTGTTTTAAATGGAGAATTCAAGAAACTGTTTTTTTTTCCTTAAGTACTAGGGGTGGATTTTTAGAATTTCTTAACGTTATTGAGAGGTTGTGGGAGTTCCGCTCGAAATGTTGAGCGAGATGGACGTGTTTGTATTCGCTCTTCGCTCGGTCACGAAATTCTCTCGAATTATTGTTAACAGTGTGCTTCAATGACTGTGATGTATCTTACTTAGCTTCAACAATGGCTTCTGTGCCACAATGTAGAGCTCTTTTAAGTTCTCTCGAAGGAAGACTATCGATGAAAATCAGCGACGTTGAAAGAAAAATTGTTGATGAGTTGCCCAAAAAGATTCAGAACTGTGAAGCAAGGATTAGGGCAATATAAGTGGAGAACGCCTTACTTCTGCTAGATAAGGTGAAAAATTTGATCCAGTCAAAACTGGACCTGTCGTTTGGAATTGAATCATTAGATGGCGCCAGGTGCCTCGGGCAGTACAAAGTAGACAAAAAAGGCCAGTTCTACTGTCCCTTTCTTCAGGAGTGGTGAAGAATCAAATCTGCATGAATCGCACCAAACTTAGAGTTATGAATATTTTTGTGGAACACGATCCGGACCCGGAATCTGTCCAAAAGTGCAAGGCATTAGGAAAAGCGGCTTCTAAATATAGGAAACATGGTCTCAATTTCTGCATTACCGGATCAGGTTTACGTATGAATAATATCATCTACACTCCAGATATAACAATATATAACAATATAAGTCAGGAAGAAATAGTCAAGCCTTCTACGACGAATATGAGCAACGATGGGTCTCTTCAAATGGTAAATAATAACACAGCAGATTCTCCTGTTACCAATACCGATTTACAGCTGGGGAATATCGGGTGCTATGTCAAACAATCAAACAATTACAAACGAAGCGAACTGGGATGCTGGTGACTCCGGATACATGTAGAGAATGTAGAAAATTCAGGAAATGTTCTGAAATATGTTGGTGAGTCATTCAGAGTTTGCTACATGAATATAATTGACTTTAGCAACCTGTTTAGTTAGGATGAAGAACACCAGCTGCGAATACTCAATTTTGTGTTGACTCATTACAGGATTTTTTACATTCACTTGCAAGCGATTATTCGTCGAAGTTTCAACCTGTAATATTAAGCGATTTTAATACTCGCGTCGCCTATCTTAATTGTGTGGACGAAGAAATCTTACAAAAAATTCAAATTTTGTGCCAGAGAGGGACTTTTTCGATCTTAAATTGAATAGGCGGGGAAAAACTATTGGAATCACTCGAGTCTCTTAACTTCATTCTTTGTAATGGTCGTTTTCTCTCTGACAACCCCGGTTATGTTACATGTTTAGCGGGTACTGGACGCAGCACTATTGACTTCTGTTGGATCAGCATCAGTTGCCTGAATTTGTAGATGATTTAAGGGTTCCTAACCTACCAAATCAATGTAACCACCTTCTTATAACAATGAAATTAAGGAAACTAATCCAACCTTGTTTTGAGGAATCTACTTCTAAGCAAGCGATTGATTCCATGCCAGTATCAACATTCATAAAATGGAAGGAAGAGAGTGGGGAGACCTTTCCTAGTGTTTTATCGCAGTTCCCACATATTCATATGAATAATAATCATAATAATACATAAAAATTATACGATAATTTAATAGTAGCAATAAGAGTAGCCACACAGGAGGCAGATATGCTGATCCATAGGAACTATAACTCTAACTAAATATAAACTCTAACTCTTGAATATGGTGATCATGGAAATTCTTGGTTCAACTCACAGTGCACTAATCTTGAGAAGCTTTCCTACAAGGAATATAAACAATATTTGCGCAGTCTCTTTGAAATTTCATTAAACCACTATCTGTGAGCTCGCGATTTATTTAGAATGAATATCAAAAAAACAAAGGGAGCGAATTGCAGACAAAATCGTTTAAAACTATCAAATATTTAAAACAACACGGAGTTTTGGCAAAAACAAGCCGGAGTATATACATGTAATAAGTAATAAGGAGTGGCTTGCTTTTTACCGACACTTCTTCCCACCCCGATTTGTATCAGGCTGTAATTATGTTCCGGTGCTCCATCCTGTGCTGGATACCGATTTTTCATAGATGGAATTGCAACTAGTCCTATCAGATTTTAAACTGAACAAAGCTGCGGGCCATGATGGTTTGAATAACAAGTTTTTTAAAAGCTTGAGTCCAGAATGGGAGCTCCATTTGCTTAACCTTTTCAATAAAGTTTTGAATAATGGAAGGGTTCCTGTTCAACGGTATGAGGTCGACAGGTTTATATTACATCAGGCGGGTGATAAGAGGGATCCCCTCAATTATAGAGGTATTGCGCTTATTATTTCAATAACAAATATATTAAAAACGTTTCTGTCATCCAAATTGTCAATGTAGGCTAACACATGTAACATACTCACAGAGGAACAAGCCGGCTTCAAAGAGGGTAGGGGTATAGAGACCACTTGTTTACTTTTTACTCGGTTCAAGATATGCATTCTAGTTTTGGTAAAAAGATCCACTATTTGTTATTTTCGTGGATTTCAAAGAATAATATGACTTCGTCAGTCCCGAGAAACTTTGGAAAAAGCTTCATGCCCTGTTTATTGGGAAGGGGGTGAGGGAAGTGATTTTATTTACTGCTCGATCCTAGATTATGCTCCTGTTTGCGGACGAAATTGTAATTTTTGCTACGCCAAGGCGTGATGTTAGGGAAAAATTACAATTCCTAGAAGAATATTGTGTCACCAGTGGTCTCAAAATCAATCCAACAACGACCAAAATAGTTCCTTTCCGTAAAGCTGGAAAAGTAAGAAAATTGAAGCCTCTCAAATAGAATAATACCAACACGCTTGAATTCCTCGATGTCTATATTTATCTTGGGGTTCTCTTTTGAGCTTCTGGAATATTAAAAAAATCCAAGGACCACTTTGTTAATGAAGGTTCTCTCGCTGCGTACAGAGGGTGTGATATCCTTAATAAAAGTAAAGTGTACTCATGGGATGCGAAAAGTACACTTTTGAGTGGAATTTTGAATACTACTGCTCTGTACGGGCTGAAATCTGGGGTCTGAGATACTTGGAGGATATCAACGTTGTTCAAGACAGATTTTTTCAACGTCAATTTTATTGGCGTTGATAAATCGAACCGAGCGTTCAGAAAAATAGATCTTTTTTAGTCCAACTTGATCTCCTCCAAGGCTTCAATTATTACTGAACATATTTGTATAATGAATTCATGTGTTAACGCTTTTCGATTTTTTTTAATAATGAACAATAATAAATTTTTTTTAAATAATTTTGCGTATACGAAAAATTTCGTATCCTCGAAAAAAGGAGAGTAATTGGAAGTACGTGTGTATCTGCATAATACTCTTTTTCATATAAAAACGAAGAATTTTAATAAAAATTGGTATCCTTGGGGCTGCCAAGCAGAAAATCAAGTTTCTGATTTGATAAAACTCAAGGGTAAAATTTCATATCTCTTTATACAAAAAGAAGTTCTTTTTGCCAGATTCTTGAAACAACATTTATGAGCGTCCGGATTTGTTCTTAAGTGAGAATTAACTGGTACAAAAAAAACTTGATTCGGACGTAATGCGAAATAATTCGAAATGAGATCGGATTTAAACGGGATGAAAACTTCTTTTAGAAATATGCGAAATCATTTTCCAATCAATTCATAATGACAGCGTAATCTTGCTGAATGGTAACGAGTTCAGACAGAATAGAAATTTTGTTCAGCGTAATGCAAAACCATTTGGAATGCATTCCAAATAAGTGTGCAGTCATGGCTTTACATGGATTTACATACAGAACCGAAAAAATATTCGAAATTTACAGATGTATGCAGATGTAACATGTAAGCTTCAAAGATCGTTTATGGTTAGAGGTGCATGTCTATGGAATAGAATACCAGTAATTTTCAGGGAAGCGCCCTCTTATTATCACTTTAAAATTGATTTTTTAAAGTATTTATTCAATAATTCAAATACTATACTCGAAATTACCTATCGGTAATAAAATGTAGTATTATGTTGACCTCTTAGTACTAATGTAGTTTCTGATCTTATTTGACACATATCGTATAATTACAACACTACTATGTACTGCAAACTATAACATTATGATTCTAACGGCCTATGTTAAATATTAATCGATAGTATTAATCTACTGTTAAATACACATATTCAGGTACTGTATCACGATTCTAGTTTTAAGAATATTAACATGTATATTTTCTTCCATAGAGGGCTACTTAGCCCTAGGGACTTTTTCAATAAATTACAAATTACAAATTGATTCAAGTAAATGAAATCAACACCTACCTTCGGTGCTGCATCCACTGGCTCGTAATACTCAAAAGCAAACTCTTAAATTAGTATGGCGTGCGGCAGGCTATTCGCAGCACCTTCAAAACAGCAAAAAATCTCAAAACTTAATAAGCAAAAATTCTACAGCAAAACTCTAATCTGCAAAAATGCTACAAATGTTAAACCCAAATCAAAACATTAGTAAAATGCAGTAACATACCCGTTCAAAACATTGCTAGCCCAGCCACTAAAATCTGAATAACGGTAGGGTGTCGATGTTGAAAGTAAAGAAATCCCTAATTTTAAAGGAAAGGAAACAGTGAAGAGTTAATGCAATGCAGTTTTATCGGTCCCATGGACAATTCCTACTCCACATCATAAGATCTCAATCAACCTAACTAATCTACAATTCATTAGGCCCCATCAATGGTTAACTCCATGGCGCTTCTCTAAACTCGGATTATTTAACTATAATATTACAATTGAATTGATAATTGATAATTGAAACTCAAAAAGGGTCATTCAAAAAGGTAACCAAAAGCGAAGCTCTGGAAAGTAATCATATTCAATAAGGTTTAATGCAATCAAAATTAAAGAAGGGTAAACAAAGGAAAAACAAAACTCTAAGGAGTTGTCATATTCAGTAGGAGATTCATGTAATCAGAATACGGAAAGGTTAACTCAACAGGGTAATCAAAAGGCACAAGCCAACATGTTCATCAAAAGGGGAATAGTCACAATCTAACAAAAATGGGTTAGTCCCAGTTCATCAAAAGGGTTGTAGTCATGATTCATCGAAAATAAAAGGATGTGATGATTTATAAAGAAGGGTAATCGAAATTCAACAAGAGGGGTAGTCATAATTACCCAAAAAGAATAGTCGCACTTTAGCAGGAGGGGTAGCCATGATCAATTAAATAGGGTTGTCACACTTAACAAAAGGGAGAGTCATAATTCATCAGATGAGCGTTATCAAAATTAAACAAGAGGGGTAGTCATATTCACTCAAAAACCCATTCTTCTCCCACTGTGCGGCGCTTATTGGTGGAGTTGGCGCTACGGCGGGCAGTGCGTTATAGCAGACCTCAGTGCTGGCTACTATTAGTGCTTATAGCTATCCCAGTAGTTCATCCTATTTTCCATATTTGACAATTTCACCAACCAAAAGTAATTTAATCGGTGGGTAATTATTCTCCTCACTTTCAGATAAGACCTTTTGACGACAACCTGCAGCCCAAATTCATCTTGACATCTGCAAACTCCTCTGGTACCAGTAGTCCCAACAGTCATAGTCCGGGCCTGCGCTATAGAGCTCCCACTAGTCATGCTAGGGAATTAAGAATAAAATCTTCTCGAAAGAAGCATTGTAGAGTTTCATGCCACATGCAGAAGTCGAGTTTGGAATTTTTGGAATGGCCTAGAATATTCCTCGAATCCATTCGGCAACTCAACAAAAGTCTTCTTGAGGGGTGACGGACTCGTGAAAGCGTTGGTTGGTTGTCCTTGTTCTGGCGGTAGAATTTGAATGTCCTGAATATCCGAATTTTGCGACATTCGAGTATCTCTGGTTCCTTCAAATTTCCTCTGTTGTTCCGGCTGTTTAAGATGCCCCTCGAAGTATCTCGCCGTCAGAAACCATCCGTAGATTACATAACAAAAATTAACAAAAACAAAGCGTGATCAGTTCTTAAATATACTAAGTTCTTATAATTACAGTCCCCAGTTATGAAGTACCGTGCAGTTCCCGAGGAGTCATTATAAAAATCCTCAAAACGTAATCAGAAAAAATATGAAATTGATTGATTAATCAAATTCAATGCAACGGATTCTGTCGGAAAAGACTCAATGTTCCACAGTCTGGGAACATGGGCAATACTTCTCTTTAATGGAGCTCCATGACTGGACCTCATTATATAGTAGTTGACATGAATTATCCGTACTCCCAAAATAATGTAACTAAACACTAAATTTAATCTCTAAAAGGAGTATTCTCAAATAAGATTCTAGAAGAATTTTAATAAAACTATCAGTCTTGCTTATCAACATACAGGTGTATAAAAGGAAATAGAATAAAGCTTCTTCTTCGTAAATGTGTTTTTGCTTTCGTGGCTTCAACTCATAAAGTCGAGAAAGATAGTAATTATTGGCCACACATATAGCACGTGAACAATTTTTCGGGCAGGTGGGGCAGAAGGTGAGAAAGGAGGAGTCAGAAAATGAAAATCGTCTTCGTAGTATCAGGAGAGCCCACTAGTATATAATCGCGAGAATCTTGTATAAAAATACTTCTCTTCGTAAATCACCATCATCTACTGTCATCGAGTCTAATAAAGAGAATGAAGATCATCGCCGGTACCATATTCCTGGCTGTTACGGCTTTCCTTCATTCTATTGGTGAATATATATAATAATATAATATCATATCTATCATTTTTAGTAGCGTAGCCAGGATTTTATAAAAAGAGGGGTTTGAAAGACACACATCCATTCATGTTTCCTAACATATTTTTAATTATCCATAAATTAAGACCATATCAGGTCATTCAGTTCTATATAAGAGGCCAGCTATATTCCACGTAGACAGTTATTGAACGTAGACATATTGAAGAAGTAAACTCAATTCCCAAAATTGAAGCTTGTTAATTGAAAAATATCTCTTTCCTTACAATTAAGAAGAATCATGTATAGTGCAGCTTTTTAAAATAAATTTGAAATCAATTCATCGAACATAATTGAGAAATATCCAGTCTTATGAAATAGAATCTAAGCGACATAATATGGAAATTTTTCATTTTTTTCCATTAACAATTTACCCAGTAGTTACGATCTAAAATTGCTTGTCTTCTTTCACGTTGGAAATGCGTGGAGGGGCAGTGATATTCTATTTAAACAAGTCTTATCAAAGTGTACTTAAGGTTTCAAGAATAGTTTGTTATAATACAAAATTTCGTAGAATTCTTATTCTCTCAAATGAGATTTGAATTTTCCTGATTCTCGGGTACCTTAAGGTCACTTTTGCACTAACCAAGTTGAAAACAGTTTATGGCTACATTATATTATTTCCAACTAAAAATATATGCATTATTTTGACCATTTCCGCTCAGAGAATTTTCAAAAAGAATGATGATTTGGAGATGGTTCCGGGATTTTTCCAAAAGTGAACTTCAGTGAACTTCATTCTCAATACCTGCTCGAGTCACCCAAGTACGCTTTCGAATGTATTCCATACAAGAGTTTGAAGTCTAAAGTATCCAATAAGGTTCCGTCCACATAATAATATACAGGATATCCAAAAAATAGAGTTTTTGATTTTTGGACTTCTAAAACTTCGTTTTCTAGTTTGCAACCCTTAACAACAACAAAAAAACCTCACGATAAAACTTCAGTACGACTTTGCATTCGAGAGCCTGGAACAATCCCAAAATTCTGTCGGATTTAAAATTTAATTTTTTTGAACTTTTTATAGTGGAGTAGCTGGCTTGTCACAAGTTACATTTTTACCCAAAAAGTTTAAATTCCTACCAAAAGTAATTTGTTTTAAAGATAATTGTATATTTTAATTTGATGATTGCGTGAAAAAAAA
>CAKNXH010000980.1:267061-283866 GCA_932178445.1 Andricus quercusramuli
CACGTGACAATGATCACCATATATAACGGATCAAATTGTTGTAAATCATCGAAAATTTCCGGAAATTCATTGAAATTTTCAAATGGTTTTTTGGTTAATTTATCTTAATTTAACATGAGTTACCATAAATCACCATACATTTGTTATAAAGATATCGTATTCGCCGAGGTTCATAATATAATATTAAACTTTTCATAGCTTTAATCTTCACCGAAAATCAAAATTTAGCCTATATATTAATCACATTCAGACATCACACATTCTTGCACACATTTGACAACACTTTCCAAATTGCGGCTTTGCATACAATATTTTGTATAATGTCATTCTTAAAACTGCTGTACTATATACAGGTTTTACTGAGATTTTCCTCATGTAATACCAAAATATTGTAGGTGAATACTATTGCAGTCATTTTAGAAGACGGGCGCAGCCGCTGGGGTGTAGAATTAGTCATTTCCTGGGGGTTCCCGATTAATTGTGGAATCGGTGAAAATATGAGATGTACCGTGTATGGTATACCTGGCTTGTGAAAAATAAGAATCGTCACGAAACAAAAGAAGCAAATTGTCGAATTTTAAGAAATCAACACAAACCATGTATCAGGTTCGCCTCCTTTTGAATGAAATCTCTGTTAAATTCGCAATTTGAAAAATTTTATTACACGATCTGAAAAATGTATCTTATTATAAAAGACATATCATGGAAATGTATTATATTTTTGAAATTAATAAAAATATTCAAAACTTATTCACAACTTATTACAAAAATCATTTATTATAATACACAGGTATATCTATGCTTCTCCATTCAGTTTGTTTATGCTATTTGTATTCGATTTAACATAGAATTACTCTATTCTATTGCATCTCTCTCAATATCTTGCCGCATAATACCATTAACACTTCAAATTCATTCCAAAGTGATTTTACAATATTTTAAACAAAATTTTCATTCTGTCTACATCGGTTCTCGTTTTGAATTATTTCGCATTACTTTAGAATAAAGTTTTTCCTTGTGAATTTTCCTAGCTTGAAAACCCATTTAAACTGATAGAGAGCAAATAGCATATGATGGGCATTTTGATGAAGATCGAATTATGAAAATTGAATGAAAATGATAAAGATTGAATGGAAATAATTTTTTTTGTCATCGGATTCATCAGCATGAGAGGAAATGAATTGTTTTCACAGAAGGTGGATTTTGTTGATTTGCGTCTAACTGAATTTTTATTTGTTGGAGTCGATTGAACCATCGGTTAACCGAAATCGCCTAACGATGCTGCACAATCCCCATAGCTATCTCTGCAAGCACCGAAAAAGCAGAGGTATTAAGATCTCAAGAGAGAGATGCAACGACTCCACCTAAAATATTCGGTACAAATAACTGTCCTTGTGATAGGTGCTCTTAGAGATGCGAAGCTATCTGTTAGTTATTTATCACAGACTGGCGTGGGGCAGCGAAGGGATCACACTGATCCATGTCAAAGTTGACCAACAAGCCATCACAACATGTATCACCATGATTATGATGGAACCTCTAAATACCTGTTTTCAAGGTTAATCCAAAAACTGCGGGTCCCCGAGCCTCTGCAGCAGAGAACTCCTTCTGGATCCAAAAAAAGGCTTTGGGCCTTTGTAGAAAATTTGAACAGATGTAGCCTCCGGAAGCTACGACCACGATCGTTCAGCGAACGATCGATCCCGACGCAACTGGAGGACATATGTCATCCGACTCGTCACTTCCCGCAACACCAGAAGACGATCGAGTCGGGAACAACTTCACAAGAAGCACATCCGAAATTCCACTTGCTGCGACAACCGAGAGCAACAACGGCGCACGCCGACACCTTGAAAGGAACTGAAAAGCTAGGAAGAAGGTACAAAAGCTCAACAAAGGAGCTTCACGCCACTACCTGACTCCCGACTTCTACGAAAAGGAAAGCACCTGAAACTCAAAGAACAGAGAGAGACCTTCAAGGAGAAAGAGCATTGGGCGAAAACCATCTGATTACCAATCAGTGACGTAACGCCCTGTGACGTAAACATTATTTATTATTATTTGATAATAGTACATGAAAGCCGTTTGGAGACATTTATAGGTACATTGAAATGCATGTTTATAAACCGTCTTTATTTTTTCTTAATTTGCATAATTTAGGTAGTTTGAATTTTCCCGTGTAAGAATCCCATTACATAGATGTAGCCATTCTACGCGTTGGGCGAAAAATACCGCTAATGGGTGCGATATTCAAATATTATTAAGAAGTGGAACATGTTTCTTATTCAATACAAAATTCTTTCTTCTTGTAATTTGTTAATGAGCTACTAAAATATCAAAATATCTTTTCATCTCATTTCATGGAATTATACAATTATGTTCAATAATTAAAACCTTGGAATAGGTAAAGTTGGGGCAATAAAGACCTGTTTTATGATTCTTCCTTCAATCTGTTAACATACTATGTTGACATGATTTTCCACATGACGATATTTTTGCTATAACACACAGGTATACAAGCAAATAGAACAAACAAAAAGTCTATATAATTTAATCTCACATGAAAGTGTTTTTGGGACTCCATGCACAACAGCCAATGAATTTTCAAATTGAAAATAGTCACAAAACTTACCTCTATAAAAGTCTAAGTTATTTTTAAAACTCCTTAGTAATATCAAATAACCCCATATTTCACTTTGAGTACTGTTAACGAAACAGTCCTAGTAATCATCCATGTAAAACAGAACCTAAATTTTAAAATTCAATGAAACAACAATAATTACATTGAAAAAACTCCGGGTTGTTTTCCAAACCACAAAATAATATTGAACAACTCCCAATTTCCAACCTTGATACTTAAACGAAACATTTCTAAAGATTCTCTATGTAAAGCAGCTAATAAATTTTTAAATTGAAGTTCTTGTATTTCTGTCGAAACAATTTGAAATTTGCTCATTGTAAAACAACCAATACATTTTTTAATTATAAATAGTCACAAAATTCACCTTGAGAAAACTCATAGTTATTTTCTCAACCTAATTCAATTCAATTCAATGTATTAGAAAACCTAGATAATTTTGATACATATAAATTGCACAATAGTTTTTTCAAAGAGTTAAATTTATGTTCAGGAAATTCCTAGGCAGCTAACGTTTCGAATTTCAACACAGACTGCAGGTTTGGTTAGCGTCGATGACATATGGGAGACCATTATAATATATCCTAATTTCAGATTCACGAGAGATTCTTAATTGACTAACAATTCGTGCTTTAGTTAGACTAGCTTTAAATTGAAGTTACGCTTCTGTGGAACCCAGTTGGCTTAGGTTTCTGAACATCTTATCATAATTTGTGTTAATTACTCTATCTGTAGCTTTACAAAAAATATTTTTTAACAATTTACTGAGAATGTTAGTTTTTAATGCAGAAACCACCCCTTGGCTGGCCCACTGTCTGGACGACGCATCTTTCTCACCTACTGATTCAAGCAAGGATCTCAACTGAAAAGCCCAGTCACCGTTGCCGTCGATCGAGAGAAAAAGTCTGGAAATTTATATCATTATTGAAAAATGGAAAACCGTTATTAAGACATTTCTCGATTAGGACCAAGAAATTCTAACGTCACTTAACACTGTAGAAGCAATTCCTTCCAAACTTGGAAGACGACATACCTCCTCTTATTGGAAAATGGAAAAAATTAATGAAGACATTTTTTGATTAGGAGCAAGAAATTCTATCGCCACTGAACACTGGAAACGCAATTCCTTCCTGCCTTGAAAGACGAGATACCTCCTCCTATTGAAAAATGGAAAACCTCAATGAAAACATTTCTCGATTAGGACCAAGGAATTCTAACGACGCCTCGTCAGAACCAAGTTTTACTTGAATGAGCAGGCTAAAGTTTGTACCTCAGCAATTATGTTTTGGGGATGCCTCCCAAATATTTTTACAGAATATGACAGAAATCGTCAAGCACCCTTTTGAAATAATTCGGTATTTATTGTTTTGTGATCAATTTATGTGATTTTTTTTAAAGGATCAAGTGAAAAGTAACGTTCTCTGTACCAAAAACTTTCAATTTTGCGCGCAAAAAAAGTTCTTGTGTGATTAATATTGATTAAATTTCCGATCCCTTTTAGATTTTAAGGAATATGTAAAAGACATCAGTTTTTTCAAGATTTCACAATTCTGGTCCATTCGTTGTAAAAAATCCAAAAACCAAAAAGAAAGTACAAAAGTTTCCGAAAAATTAAAAGAAAAGTAAATGTTCTAGCATGAATATTTCAGAAGTTATGAGCTCTTAAAGTGATTTTTCAGTGAAAAAAACTTTAAAGCTTTTCCTTTTCGTACAGTATCTCATCGACTGTACATTCTACACGAAATTTGTATGAAAATAAACTAAAGAAGATTAATTTATGTTTGAAACTTGAAAGAATAATTAATTCTAGCTTTTATAGGACAGAAGTTGTAGTTTCTTACAGCAAACTGCTTTTTGTGGCACTTTCCGCTATTTTCTTTAACTCCCAAGTCTCTTATCACTGAAATCGACCAGCTGTTCTGTTGTGATTCCCAATTTTCTGTTTAAACTTAGCATGTGCTTAGTTTTATCGAAACAGAATAAGCACACCTTTTCTCAATTTGCATCGTGAGTTACTAAATCTCTCGGCATTTTAAACAGTAAATGAGATATTTGCATGACATTAGTGAATGAAAAATGTATTGGGTTATTACGTTGAAACAAAACAGTTACCATAATTCGATTTTTCAATTTGTAAAAAGAATTCCACAAAAAGCGGCCTGCTATAAGAGACTGTAACTTCTTTCCTATGAAAGCTAGAATCAATTATTTTTTTAGTTTTAAAGATAATTTAATCTTCTTCAATTTATTTACACACAACTTTCATGTGGGAAATTTTTGTAAGAAAATTACAATTTTATGAGCAGTTAAATTATCATAATAAAGATAGAGGTTCAGTTCCACATAATAAAGAATTATAGTTACCATATTTCAATTGTAAGAAGAATTCAACATTTATGTGGTGAAAAAACTTGAATAATTTATTAAAAACTGTTGGAACAATTAAAATGTATAAAACTAAAATTCTTCCTTTATTATGAGAGCAGGATGGGAAAGCATTCTGCTCCCATGAAAATAACTCTAAAACTGACTGTCAGGGAAAAGCAAGAATAGAAGAAACTTTATATTAGGAAATTGTGATAAATTTTATAAAACTAATTCTAGAATAGAATTAATTATTTTTATAGAATTTATCACAAATTCCTTACAATAAATTTCTTCTCTTGTAAATTCTTTACAATATCGTATGTGAGGTTACTTGATTTTCCCTGACAGTCACTTTTGGAGTTATTTTTATGGGAGCAAGATGCTTTCCCACCCTGCTGTTCTACTGATAAATGTTTTTTAATTTCATAAATTATAATTAGTTTAACAATTTTTTCATGAAATATTTAAGTTTATTCACCACATAAATTTTGTATTTTTCTTATAATAAACTCCAGAAGATGAGTGGAACTTTCGTAACTTATTCGTGTGTGGCTTTCTACACTTTTTAAAATTGTTCATTTCAATACGTTTAGTAAGATTATTATTATGACACATTTTTAGATTTATTGTAAATATGGTTTCCCTGATGATAGAAATGGTGTATTTCCGAAACGTTGGACTTTAAAGATTTAATCTTACTATGGTATTGAAAATTTGTTCCTTTCGTTGGAAATTAATTTTTTACCCGAAGATGTGACTGTTCTATTTCTATTCAAAAATGTATATTTCTTAGTTAAAAATTAAAACATTAAGTTCAAAATTGAAGTACGTTTTTGACAATTCGTCTCTTGGTGGCAAATTGTACTTTCCTGGTTGAAATTTTACCTTTTTATTGAAAAATCCATCATTTGGTTAAAATTCACCTACTTTGTTGAAAACAAAATAGTATCAATTAAGCAGATTAAATTTCGGCTGGACATACCTCCATGTTGTCTCATCTCTTCCAATTAAATGTAAGATTGTAAGAAGTATGCTTCGTTACTTTCAGATCATTGACAAAACCAGAAATAGTTCTACTAGAGGTCATTTGACACTTCCAATATGTCGACGTTGAACAAGGTATCTGCGACTAATACATTTCACGCTATCAAGGCGAACGCGGACCTTTGAATCTCCAGTGTCTTCATAACAAAATTTTTCTAAGTACAGCTCAAATCTTTGCGAATGGCATAGATGCTCCTAAATATAGTCAGGAACTACGAGATGATTGGCGAAGGAGCGTTTCTTTTCAAAGCCGCAAGCAAGCGGCCGAGACCCTTGGCCTGAATTTTAACATCAGAAGTAAGAAAAGTGCATTACTCCATTTAGATGATTCATTTCTGAAAGCCGAAGTGAAGAAAGCAGAGGTTGAAAAATTTCACCAACAGCTACTCGACAAGAAAATGGACGGAAACTTTCACAGAAATGTAGAAAAACAGTCCTTGTCGAAGGAGCAAACTTTTGCTTCCCTCAGATCATCAGGGCTTAATTCAGGTACAGAGGGTTTTATTTTCCCAACATAGCATACCAAGACCGCATGTTATACCAAGAAGTTCCCAGTAATAGGTTCAGAGCGTGTCATGCACACGCTGAGTACCTAGAACACATACTATCGGGGTGCCCGACCCACACAGGAACAACGTATATCTATAGACATAATGCGGCCCTAAGAGTACTTTATTATCACCTTTGTCGCTCTCACGGTGTTGGTCGCGACCCTGCCCTGCCGAACGCTCCAAGGGATATAGAGTCAATTGTCCGAAACGAGAAGTGCCAGATTTTCTGGAAATACGATTTTCGGGCAGCAGTCTCCGTTGTACACTCGAGAGCTGACAAATTTCTCCAAGACTTCGAGAAACGAAATATATTCGTGATCGAATCCTCGGCTCCGTCCAAATACAGCATCACTGCCAAGGAGAAAGGAAAGGAGGAGTGGTATCAAGACCTTAAAAGAGAGCTGCAACGGCTTGAAAAATCAATTATTTGATTAATAATATTCTTGAGATGTGCGTGATCATGATGCTATTTGTTCATTTCATAAAGAAATGATATATAAAATTATTCAAATAATAAATTATAAATAGGAAAAATATGTGTACATCACAAGGCAGGGAAGAATCAAGTATTTCGTAATCTTTCGCAAATAATATTTTCAGAATTTTTTAGTTATTTGATTATGAAATTATTAAATAATATCGAATCACACCTTTTTATGATGCACTAAACATTGTCGATAATATCTAGTAATTGTCTTTGAAAATATTACCTTGAAATCGAATACTCGATAATGATAATATAAATTTATTTGATATTATAATTTATTTATAGCAAATATTATTACTTATGAATCATTTGTCGCATGCACACACTCCTGCGCATTGAATCCAGAAGACAAGAAATGTCGGAAAGTTGTT
Organism: Andricus quercusramuli; assembly: GCA_932178445.1. Classification (NCBI taxonomy): domain Eukaryota; kingdom Metazoa; phylum Arthropoda; class Insecta; order Hymenoptera; family Cynipidae; genus Andricus; species Andricus quercusramuli. Next base: position 274,520 of record CAKNXH010000980.1, read on the forward strand.
TAGCAAATGATAGACGAAAAAAAAAAATCAACAGTCGTTGCACGTGGCCTTGTGGGGATTAGCAAAAGATAAAACTAAAGAAGCCTTGATAACCATAATACATTTGCATTCAAATCTCTTTATTTAATTTCCATCCGATTACAGATTAAAAAGAATATTATATTTTAGTTTATCTTTTTCCGTCAAGGTAATGATACACATGCTGTAGAGTATCTTTATTTGAAACAACTTCTCTAAACCAACGTGGAAAGATTGGGTAATGTCTGCCCACAGGACATTCCTTCATTTCATTTACGGTCATATCATCAACTGCACCGCTTATCATGTTTATTTTTAATCTCGAATGATGTTCATCTGCCTTATATATTCCAAGAAGAATCCCATTATACTCCAGTATTGCAAAAACGTCACCATTGGATGTTGATAAAACAATATATCCTCGGGTTGGCACGGGCACATATTTATTCGTTTCTGCTCGCAATTTAATCGGTAAACCGGCAGGAATAACATATCTTCGAAACTCGAATTGCCGGTTTGGATTTTTCTGGGGAATAAGCCGAATATATCCAAGTTTTGCAAGTGCATATCCAAGTACTTCATGAGGAAAAGGCCTATCCGGAGAAGAACTAGACTGTCTGACAGAAGAAGAAGAACTAGGATTACATTCGATATTGGGATTCCGTTCACACTGTAGTGAGTCGTAATTTGCAGAAGCTTTAATGAAACTTCTTGAAAAGATTGCTGAACGTTTGCCTACTGGACAATCCCTTTTTTCTTCTGGGGTCAAATTATTAACTGCGGCGCTTATCATATTTATTTTGATTCGCGAACTATGTCCATCTTTTCTGTAAAATCCACGAAGAGTTCCACTATAATCCAATATTGCAAAAATATCATCATTGGATGTTGATAATACAATATATTCTTGGATTGGCACGGGCCCATATCTACCTGGTCCTAATAGAAATTTAATTGGCATACCGGCGGGAATAACGTATCTTCGAAATTCGAATTGCTGGTTTCGATTTCTGCGAGAAATAAGCGGAACATATCCAAGTTCTTCTAATGTACATCCAAGTACTTGATCTGAAGGAAACCTGCCCAGAGGAGAAATGGATCTGGGACAAAGTGGAGGCTCCTGAGGAGATGTCCGGTCAGATGAATGTTGTCTGACAGGAGAAGAACTAGGATTACGTTCTCTTTTAGGGCTCCTGCTGGCAGGAAACCTGGATCTGCCACGAAAAGCTGCCTCCTCTGGAGAAATACGGTCAGGGAAATGTTGTTGTCGAGCAGCAGAAGAAGAAGAAGGGCCAGCATTACGTGCGCTATTAGGTTTTTCGTCGGGCTGTGAACTGCATTCTGCAAGAAGGAATAAAAGATGCTTTGCTTTTGTTCAGTACATTTATTTCTAATATCTTCACCTGAGTGCAACGTTTCTTTTCAGAAAGAATCTTTCTGATAATTCAATGAAAATTATGAGGAATAATATTCAATTATAAGAACTCACTACCGCAAATTTTTGTTACAAAAACCTACATAAAGGAAGCGGTTTTTAATATATCCAATTCTTTGGCAAATATGTTTTCACTCAGTATTTACTGTCGATTAACACTTGGCAAACAATCATTTCGGTGAATCCAAATAAAGAGTTGAATTGTAATTATTTCAAAATTCCATAAAGAAGCGTTGAGCGTCAAAACTTTCAAGTTGAAAATTATTAAGGCTTATCGTGTTTGAATTCAGAAGAACGCATTGTTTCATTTTTGGGATTTATTCTCAATTCGTTCGAATCCTTCTGGCATTCTTATAAACTTCATCGATCTTTTTTGATTTCGGAAGGACATTAGATATATTATTAATATACGTTAGTCACTTTTAGTTAATTTTAGTCACATTTTTGGTTAGAAATTATTATGTCAAGGAACTGTATTCAAAAACCAAATCTCATTTGCAAATAACGTTTAGACTTGATTTTAGTTTTGTCTCTTTAGTGATTTTTATTTTCTATTTATAAATATAATAAAAATGAATGTATTGATATACATGTATAATTATAATAATTATATATACTAAGTACCGTAAGTAAAATATACTCAAAAATACTTATTCGTAGGGTAATGGAAATTACAGAAGAGAAGATATGGGAAGTCCAAAGTGGATTTATGCCAGGTAGATCATGTACAGATCAGATATTTAGCCTAAGATAGATCACAGAAAAAAGCTTGAGAGTAGGAAAGAAAGTTTTCTGTGCATTTATTGACCTAGAAAAAGCCTTCGACACGGTAAATAGAAGTAAACTTTGGGAAGTCCTTAAAGAGTATGGAGTGAATGGAGGACTCCCACAAGCAATAAAAACAATATATACGGGTAGTAAAGCGAGTGTAAGGGTAAATGGGAAACTGAGTGACTGGTTCGATATTATGCAAGGCGTGAAACAAGGATGCGTTATGTCCTCGTGGCTATTTATCATATTCATGGATAAGTGTCTAAGAACTGCCCTCTTCGACGAAGATGGTGTAGATCTCGAAACCGTCAAGGTACGTGGGTTAGCTTTCGCAGATGACAAAATTGTTATGGCAGAATCAGTCGAGGACTTGCAAAGAATGTTGAATAAACTTCATACAAGCATGAAGAACATGGGCCTCAAAATTAACGTGAATAAAACGAAAATCATGGTGTTTGAGGGCAAAAGTGAGAAAACAATATGCAACCTTGTCCAAAGTGATGAGAGATTAGAACAAGTTGACAAGTACGTATATCTAGGTAGCCTATTCACTAGCGACGGAAAAATAGATGGGGAGTTAGATAGGCGCATAAATAAGGGTAAGCAGGTTATCGGTAGAGCAGGGTCCTTCCTCACAAATAAAAACATATCAAAAAAAGCTAAAATGGCCATACATACTTCCATATTCGTACCAACTGTACTATACGGTAGCGAGACATGGACCTGTCAAGAAAAGTACAGGAGTAAAATCAACGCGATCGGCATGGAACCTCTGCGCATAATATGCGGGAAAACACTGATGGACAAAGTACGAAACGAGACAATCCTCAAAGAATGTGGTACAGGGGAGACACTAGTTGACATATGGGAAAGAAATCAGCTAAGGTGGTTTGGACATCTTGAAAGAATGAAAGATGAACGACTGATCAAGCAAGTGTATAAAGGTAAAGTGAATGGCAGAATGCCCAGAGGTAGACCGCCGAAAAAATGGTTAGAATCTGTGAATGAGACATTAATCCGAAGAGACCTAAGAAGTCATAGGCACACAAGAGCTTGCATGAAGAAATGCATGGACGTGAAGGAAGCTAGAGTAGTATGCCAGGACAGAAAAGTGTGGCGACAAATAGTTTATAAACAGAGTGACAATAGAGTGAATGATGCCTGAAACAAAGACCTTGGATACTAATGGGCCCAAGTGGGGAACCATACATAATAATTTTGTGAGGCTCCTCACTTGGGGTGATGGCTAGAGAGATTGATCAGCAACCTGGGTCGGACCAGTGTTGCGGAGTGAACTTGTCATTTGAATAAATAACACGAAAACTCCAGATCAATCTAAAACACATATACCTAACACCTATATACCTATCTACCTTATACCATATAACGACCTACTTTACACCTATATACCTATCCCACTACTTTCCAACCGAGCAAGTCAAGCCTACCCCGAATGGGCAATGGCTTAATGGTATAATAATAATAGTAATATATAATATACAATATACTAGGTGTTATCCACGGTTATTTTACGACCTGTCTGAGAGCCCAAAGAATATGTGTTTGTTTAGTTTCTACTATCTGCTCGAAAATTGATTATTATGTTAAGAAGTAATTTCTTTGTGGTAAGCTGAATAGTATATTATGCACCAAGGGAGGAGAGGTACATTATTGATAAGTGTATCTTTCCATTGCGAGCCGAATGAACCGATCTTAAGTGCCGCTCGGTAAGTTTGTAAGTATACAATGGCCATGCATATATATGACGTCATAATTTTTGACGTCATAGACTTTAGAAATAATAAGACTGAGAAAAATTAGTCTAAAGTGGTACTGAAATGAGAACACAGCCGAGAATCGTTTCTTTTTGCACTGAAAATAACAGCATGAAGTTATTCTATTCAAAAATAGGACGCGAAAAAAATAAAACCATGAAAAAAGAAATCTCTAGTTTTTACAGTGTAAATATACAAATGGCCATTATATGACTGTACGCTGGAAAGGGATCTTTAGGCTCGCTCCACAGGCCTGATACATAGCCGTATTCATGCATGTATTATATGAAATATAATAAGAATTACAGATATATCATATTATTATATTCACCAATAAAATTAACGATGACCGCCAAAGTGAAAACAAAAATACAGACCGTCCGCATTTTCGTGAAGTAGAGAACAAACTGATTAATGCTTCTGTGCATAAATTGGTTGACAACTGTATCTAAGGAATATACCATTGCATCATCAGAGTACAAATATACACAGAAGTAGCCGTTATCTCAAATATATGTGAAATAACGACGCTATTAGTGTCAAGATTGTCTCCCACAAATAATGATATCATTTGTCATATCTACCAAGGTAACGTATGTACAAGATGTTTTTCTCCAAAATGATGAATTTTAAATATTTACACACTTAATCTATTTCAAATTGCTTCTTTCGTGCCTCGTACCTAGGTTTGCAGACAATATTTGTTCAATTTTCAATGAATTTCAATCCACAGGGGCTCATTCCATTCCTTGATAAATTTTCAGGGTTTGAATTCTTAACATTTCTATTAAGTATTAGTTAACAATACAGAAAAAACTGAAGTTAAATTTTGTTATTTTAAAAATAATTAGACTTCACATATACTTCCTGCCACAGTCGGTATTGTAGGTTAGGAACAAAACCAAAAAGTAGGAATCGAATTATATTTGAAGCTGGAACATTCCGTGGCGGATCTAGGTATTTTAATTCAAAGTAACAATATTTGAAAAAAAAATTGAAGGACTGAAAACTCCCGAAAAATAAAATTCCCGACTCTTTCATATTCCCGAATTTGGAAATTCCCGAATAATAAAATTTTCGAATATGTGATAAAATTTCTGATTAATAAAATTCCCGAATAATGAAATTCACGAATTGGAAAATTCCCGAGCTGAAAATTGCCAAAATATAAAATATCCGAACTAGAACATGTCCGAATTTAAACAAATATAATAATGAAATATTTTTATCAAGAAAAAAATTATTTTTAATGTTTAAAGTTTCTAAAATTATGGTTTAACTTTGAAATAACAATAATTTTAAAAAATATAATTCTGGATGAAGATTGTCTTCAAATATTGTTAATTTAAATTCATACAATAATTTTAGATACTTTGAAGAAGAAAAATATTTTTTCACAGAAAAATATTTGAATATTGTATTTTTAAGAAATAAATAATATTGATTGGAAAAAATTTTTTTTATAGTTTCGGGAGTTTTATAATGCAAGAATTTCCAGTTCGTATATTTTATAATTTGGCAATTTTCTAGCGGGAATTTTAAAATTCGGTGATATTATAAACTGTCGGGAATTTTCCATTTCGATAATATCATAAACTGTTTGAGAATCTTTTATTCGGGAATTTCATTATTTGGGAATTATATTATTCAGAAATTTTATTTTTTAGGATTTTTCAATCGTCCAAAAATTTTCATCCAAAAATATATTTTTTCAATAATTTTTATTTTGAATTCAAACAATAATTTTAGAAACTTTGATCAGAAAAAAAAATTTTTATGCAAATATTTGATGATTGTATTTTTAATAAATAATATTGATTGAAAACCATTTTTTCATTGTTTTGGGAGATTTATAATTCCGAAATTTTCTATCGGAAATTTTCAAATTTGGTAATATTATAAAGTGTCGGGAATTTCCTATTTTGGTAATATCATAAGCTGTTCGAAAATGTTTCATTCGGGAATTTTCCAGTTAGGGAAGCTTATTATATATTGAAAAATTGTATTATTCGGGAAATTCCCAAATCGGGAATTTGAAAGGTTTATGAATTTTATTTTCTAGAATTTTTCAGTCGTCCAAAAATTTTCGTGAATATTAAAATATTCACGCAGCAATTTCAGAAACTTTAAACATTACAATTTTTTTGATAAAAATATTTGATCATTATATTTTTAGTAAATAAATAATATTCAGGAAAAAATGTTTTCATTTGTCTAAATTCGGGAATTTTATAATTCGGTGATATCATAAACTATCGGGAATTTCATCATTCGGGAGTTTTTCATTTCGGTAATCTTATAAACTGTCCGGGAATATTATTATTATGGAATTTTTCTATTCGGGAATTTCATTATTCGGAGATTTTCTAATTCAGGAATTCTACAGTCTCGAGAATTTTGCAGTCTTCCCAATTTTTCAAGATGAGTGTATTTGGATATTATTTTTCATTTCGAGAAAGCTATTTAATTCAATAATAAAATCATTACACATTTTTTTATGGATTTTATAATTTAATTGAATAGTTTTCAGAAAATGAAGAATAATATCCAAATACACTCATGGGGACAAACCATTTTTTTCTGAGTTTTGAAAAAAATAAAGTTTTGTCCCAATGCAATTGGTATTATTGTTCATCCCTCAGCTTGCAAACATCTTTGATTTCACCCACCTAACCTGAAATACCTGATAGAATATACTTAAATTTCCATCAATATTATCTTAATATAAAATGTTATCTACAGTACAACATTAAGATTTTCAATTTACATTCAATATTCCTGATAAATATTTATTTAATGACTTTTTAAAATAAAATTTTACGACTCAGGGTGCCCTCATACGTAACAAAAATTCTGAGTTCAAACAATTATGTATTCAAAAAATGAAATGTTAAATAATAATAATTTGAAGCATGAAATAAGGTCGATAGGAGTTGTAGTTGTTCAGAAATCATCTTTTAGCTTTAAAATTTTACTTCGTAAAAAGGCTTTTATATTCAACTGCAATACCGACGATATGGCGACTTTTTCGAATGTTGTCGAGTGCTTTATTGACAGTCATCAAAAATATATAACCATTCGTCCGCGATAAGTGCAATTATTTTTAAAATGGAATGGTAATAAGTGCAATGTTTTTGAAAATCTCGTGTCCTGATTTCCAGACCAATTCCATACATACTTCACACTGTTCTTTGCACTGCTGTGAACTACATAGCAGAAGACGCTTTGTTTACTGACAAACAACTGACAAATTATTCCGAGATGGTTTAAAAACACGGAATTATCTTAATTTCATGTAAAGTTTATTCGACAAGGTTAATTTTGGTTGCAGCGAAACTTTCGTCGGAAATCGATGTAAAGTTTATCTTCTGTTTTTTCTGTGAAATTTTCTCATTCGCCAAACGGATAAAGTTCGGAAAACGGAACCTTCGATTTTTGCAAACTACGTATACTTATGTTTTTTGACGCGCTGATTACGAATATGATAGTGAAAACTGGCGCAAACTTGATTTTCGTGGGAAAAACATAAAAAACTTACATCTAAATGCACACTTCATGTTATATTAATTTTTAGCCTATGAGTAACAGTTTCCAGGATATTCGTAGTTGAAGATGAAAAATCACAAGCATTTCATATTTCCATCAAACGTTGGAAATGGGAACCTACGTGATCTTAACTAATTCTGTAGCCAGTCACAGACAAGCCTTCACGCCACCCTCCATCCCTGCTTCCCTGAGAAATTGATATCTTGAATGTATGCCAAGAAAATTTCAGAAATCTTCTCGCATTCCCCAGATGAGTGAAAATGTTGAATTGTGTCTGCGTTTGGCTTAGATCAGACTGTGCTACCCGGATCGCTGCCAGCCGAATCAGACGATTTGAAACATTGCAGCATGCCGATAGATTGTTGCAGCATTTTCTAAGTCATAGCATAAGTTGAACTCGAGTTAGAAATTCGAGAAATTTTTTAGGGATAAAAATTGTTCAATCTGTAAGTACTGAAAATTCATGAATGTCAATTTTGTTTCTACAAAAAAATAAGGTGCTGTCCCATCTGATGTCGTGGTGGTAAACATGTCGAATAAATAAATTGTTGACGATGCACTCTTCTATACAAGGCGGGATTCCCATTGGTTGAAACCTCAGACAAACTCGCAGAACTTTGAAGGCTGCGCAGTTCTTACACATATGTGCATAGGATCTCGTTTTACTCCTGGCTTCTTCATGCCGAAAGAACCAATTGCCGGTCATACTCCTGCACAGGAAATTTCAGTAAGTTGAGCTAGAGTTATGGATAGCTAGAAAGATTTTTTGGGCAATGTTGAAACTGAAAAAGCACTTGAGTTTGATGGCCTGGCCCTTGATTAACATCATGCCGCGGGAGAGAGCTCCGAACACCCTCGCCATTAATCCCAGTAAAAAAAAACTAATTTGGGAGGATCGCGGTGAATTAACACGCTTAATTGGAAAACACCTGTCCGGAATTTAGACGTTCTGTGGTTTGACTCTCAGCGGAGCGAAAGAAGTTCTTTTTCCACAGAAAATTAATTAAGACAATTTTTAATTCATAGCTCCATCTAGTATGAGAAAGACGTTAAATATTCATAATACAGATTTCTTGAAAAATTGGATTTCTACCATCTAGAATAATAATCCGTACATAATACAGAATCCTTGAAAAGTCTATTTAGTCATAAATTTATAAATAGAATGATGCTGACAATGTTCGCTAGGAAATCCTAAAGCTGGGAAAGTCTAGCTTCTATTTCTTAAAACTTTTCTAATAAGTAATTTGCTCGCAGCATTTTAACTTCAATAGCATCTACATCAGACTATTTCGCGGTTTGGTCCGTAAGAGCTAATTTGAAGTTCTTGCACTTTTCCAAAAGCTCTAGTTTGTCTAATATTTTGAGATTTTTACTGTTGAAAATAAATTCAAAAGTATCTGTGAAATGTTTAAGAAATTTATTAAAATCTTTCTGCTAGGGCAGTAATGGTTAAATGCAATAATGTACAATGAAATTCAACTTTGTGACGAAGCTCAGGATCTTTTACCGGTTCGTGAACGTGTTCATAGTCTCCTTGCCTAGTTTTTGTTCTCTGGGGAACTTCGCGACTATATTTATGCTCTTGTTCTAATGCAACAAGCTACTGCTCAAAGACACAGGCTAACTACGGGCGATGCAAGTGTTGACGGACGTGCACACCGTATTGCATTAATCTCGAGCAGATACAGAGAGGCATATGATGTTGTATTCCGCGAAATTGCACGTGACGCTGATCACCATATATAACGGATCAAAGCTGCGCATGCGCTCTTTCGAGATGAGGTACTTTAGACACTGAC